>JABXJD010000078.1:357500-490000 GCA_013375575.1 Percina caprodes | reverse complement strand
TTATGTGGTGAATGTGAAAATGAACTGCTACCTCCTCTGACAGTTCTAGCCATTGAAAAGAAATAAGTGCAGAAATCAGGCCGATTACAAAAGCAAATCAATCTGACGTCATGTTGCCTGAGGTCATTACTATTCATTAGCTCGCCCAATAGCGCTGGGTAAAGGGTGCTGATATCCAGGGCCCAGTTTTTCAAAAGTAATCCACTAGGATTTTGGATGACGGATTGGATCAAATGTTGAAAATGGGTTTTTCAAAAGAAAAAACGGATTACATAATCGGATTAGATCACATAATCCAATCTTGGTTTGGATCTGGATCAAACCTTCAGTTTGGGTTTTTCAGAACTTTTTTGTAGGATTTGGATCACTTTGATCCAAAAAATCTGGATTAAACTGATCCCATCAGAAGGGTGGACTCAGCGTGGATTTCATGCCCAAAATGTAATGAAAACTTTAAAAATGTATCAAATAATACTATATTTGGATCATGCAGTATCTTACAAGATATCCTATTTATCATATTAATTTTATTTGTTCATCCGTCAGGCTACAGTGATTAGGTAGGCTTTAACGTAATCAGCCTTTCAGTATAGGCCTACAGCGAAGTAGAAAGAGTTTGGCCTCATAAAATAATCCCCCAAACAGCTGTCAAAATTGACCAAAAACAATAGATTTTGTTCTGTCAATAATTGATATATATATATATATATATATATATATATATATATAGGCCTATATATTCATCACAATCGAAAATATTTTCGTTTTTAGAATATTTATTAGTGATGCATGCAATGATTACAGAATAACCAAAAAATGCAAAGAATGGCAATCACTGATTTTGAAATCCAAAACAAATCCAAATCAGAAATAGTGTCTAACTATTGCGTCCCTTGTTGCACGTCCTGTTTGCTCGTTCTTGCAGAACGCAGGAGGTTGGTTAGGGTCTCCAAGGGGCTCAGGTGCATCATTGTCAGCACAGAGAGGGACATTGCGCTTAGTAGCGATGTTGTGCAGGACAATACAGGCAAGGGTTATGTTGCATGCTTTCTGTGGTTCCGCTCTCAGGTAGTTAAGGCATGCAAAGCGCCTCTTAAGAACTCCATTTAAACGCTCAATTGCACATCTTGCTCTGCAATGAGCAGTGTTGAAGCGTGCCTGCGCCGGTGTATTTGCTGTTACAAAAGGAGTCATCAGCCATGGTAGGAGTGGGTAGGCACTGTCTCCTAATATTATGCCATCTGGTCGGTTGGTTTGGAGGTCTCCATATAGAGCGCTCTCCCTCAGGATGCGTGCATCATGGACAGACCCAGGCCACTTGACAACGCAGTTGGTGATGATGAGGTCAGCATCACACACAAGTTGGACATTGATGCTGTGCCTCCCTTTCTGTTTATAAACTCCCATTCATTCTCACGAGGTGCTTGTATATGCACATGTGTGCAGTCGATTGCTCCAATAGTATTGGGCATATTCCCCAAAGAAAAAGCTGCGCTTGGCCTGGGCAATCTGGTTGTCCTTTGGAAAAGAAACAAATTCATTGACCAGGCTGGCCAGTGCGATTGACACATCTCTCACCACATCACACACAGCTGATTTCACCACTCCCATATAGTCACCAACAACTTGATAGAAAGTCCCACATGCATAAAATCGGAGAGTAATGAGGATCTGGTCTTCCACAGACAGACCGTGACTCCTTTGGGTTCTGTGTTGAAGTTTTGGCCTGAGAAGGTTCACAAGGTACTCTGTATCAGCCTTCCCAAAGCGAAACCGGACATACAGCTCCTCAGTGGTGTATTGCTCCAGTGGCTTGGTACGTTCAACATACACCCTTTGACGGTATCCTCTCCTGGCAAAGTGGTGGTGACGGTGGACAACACCTGCCATTTCACTGGCTCTCTGTGAATCCTCTGAGAAAGGCTGATTTATATGGCTGTGTAATTGGTCTTTTCAAACACACCTGATACAACAGATTAGTTTTGGCTTGTGTTCAATTAAGGCAATTGGACCCAAGGCCTATAATTGATGAACAATGTTCACTATAATAAAGCAACGGAACCATGGACTCAAGAAGCTGTAACTTCACTGCTGCTGAAACCAATGCACTACTAGAGGGTGTTCGGTGCCATTATGGAACAATAGTGGGAAGTTTTAATTCTGCTAAGGATACCAACAAAAGAAAAATGATGTTTGGATTTTAATCACAGAAAATGTGAATGCCATAGGGTCCGGCCAGAGGAGGACCACAGACCAAATCAAATTGCGGTGGAAGAATCTTAAGGCCAGGGCAACAAAGGACCATGCTGAAGCCAAAAACCCACTAACGGGCAACAAGCCATTTAAGAGGAGATTACACAGATGTGGTCCTCGACATCATTGGAGGTGAGAAGTCGCAAGCTCTCCATGGTATTCAAGGTGTTGTAGGGGATGGTGAGCCTTGGATTGAGGAGGAGGAGGAGAATCTGTCAGTTCCTCCTGAGGCTGATCCAGAGAGCGTATTTACATTGAATCTCAGCTCTGTTCCTGAGGAAGAAGCTGGATCCTCATTGGTTGAGCCAGTGTTAGTTGCCACAGGATCTCAGAGGAAAGGCTTGAAGCGCCCTTCATCAAACAAAGATGATGATTACAAGGCACTTCTGCAAAAAGAGACTGAAAGGGCAGAAGCACAGCTTCGTCTGGCAGAGGAACAACTGACTCTGACCAAACTGCAGCAAACTAAGGCCAGACTTGAGATTCGCCTCCTAAAGGCTACGCTCAGACAAGCTGGTCTCTCCACATCAGATGAGGAAGTCTGAAATTATTTTTGAGTATTTGACATTAAGTCTTTTTTTTTTAATTCAATACATCTATATATGAAACTTGGGGGTTCTTCTTTTTTTTTTATGTGTGTGTTTTCATTTCAAATAAAAATAAACTTATATTGACCCCACACTGGCCATTCTACTTGTTGCTCTTTACATATCTATAGTTCTACATTGTGATTTCCTATCCAGTTTGAGGATCACGGATCTCAAAAGAAAGGATTACTAAATCCGGATCAATTTGATCCAGATTACATTTTTTGAAAAACTGGGCCCAGGGGCCAGTTGTTCAAAGGTAAGCTGATTGGATTTTGGTTATCGGATTGGATCAGATCTTGAAAATGGGCTGTTCAAAAGGGAAAGAAGGAATCTGAAATCCAATTAGCTCACGGAATCCAATCCTAAATTTAATCTGGATCAAACCTTCAGTTTGTGTTGTTCAAAACTTGTCAGTAGGATTTGGATAACTTTGATCCAAAAAAAACAGGATTATCCTGATCCCAACAGGGGGGTTGGATTTCAAGGTGGATTCCAGGAAGAAAATGTAGATAAACTTTAAAATTGGTCAGATAATCATTTAGTGTATATACTTTTATTTGTATTTTGCACTTGTGTAACCGTTGTAACAGTAGATAAAGTATACATAGGCTACCAATTAAACTATTCAGTATAGTATAATAAAGTAAAAATAAAATAAAAATAATCTTGTCCCCATGAAACAATCTCCCAAACAGATTTTTATTACAAACAAAAATAATCTATTCCATTTTTTTGTCATTCATCACCATATATTAATTTCAAAGAAACAATCATCAGAGATGAACCTATATCAAAAATAATTTCTGGTTCTCTTCCTCAGATGAAGAAGAACCCTGAACATGTGGGTTAACATATTGGACTTTTAGCTTTTTTTTTTAAGACGTTTTCAAAATATCCATGTATTTGTTTATTTGTTAAGGTGTCATAAATGAAATTATGAATGGAAGTTGATGTTATTTTTGTGTTTTGTCTCAAAATAAGAAACACTTACAGTGACCCCATGTTGGCTCTTCTACCTGTTCTTTAGCTGGTAGCCCTCATTGTCGTCCTATTTAGAGCACTGGAAATCAGGGATCAGGTTGATCCAGTCCAATGTTGCTTTGAAAAACCGGCATAAAAGTAAAACGGATTACCTGATCCTGAATAACAAAAAATGGGATATCCAAATCCGGAACATTTTGATCCAGATTAAATGTTCTGAACAACTGGCCCCAGGCTCTCACTGGCTAGTTGTTAGCTAATTAGAGTCAAGCAGCTTTGATGCCTTACGTCTTATACCAAACCATGGTGTCATGAAGTCACTGCCCCCCCAGGTAATTATTTCATGTGCATGTGCCACCACAGTATACTGCAGTAGGCATTAATGCCTCTGTCTGCTTCTTGAGTCTAATAATTGACTAACCTCTCCAAAGTTTAAACGGTGTGGTGAGTTGAGCAGCGAAATTTATCACTGCCGTAAAATCTCATGCACACGCACACGCACACACACACACACACACACTTTGCTAGAGCTTGTGAAATGCATATACTCAATTAAGGTAAACAGTTGAATAGTAGCAAACTCCAAATGCCAGTTCAGCACGGTACATAAAACTGTTGCGAGTAATAAAAACCATGAAAAACGTTGTAATTCTCTGTATAGGAAACACTGTTATCTGGCCAAACTTGTTTACTTTGTTATTATTTAGTTAGCCATTCTGCTGCCATGTCACAGCACCCTGGGGTGGAAGTAGAACCTTAAAGTTCTCTCAGCGCAACACTTCTGCTGACAACCATTCGACATTTAGTAGGTTTTTATCTTAAATATTTTCCCCAAGTTGTTTCTTCCACTCTCTCTGTTATTTTCTAAAATGCTGGACAAGGGGACATTGATGACACAGTTGAACATTTGCTATCACATTAACATATTAAAGCACATTGTCGTCTCTGCCACCTAAGTGAAGACGATGGCAGCACACCGTTGATATTCTAATATATGGAAATACCACTTGATTTATGCACCTGAGCTGAGATGAACGAGGAAAGCAAAACGGTAGGGTGACAAGGACATCATGCACGTTAAGGCATCACAGACAACTACAGAAGAGTGATGGATACTTAGTGGGAGATTAGTTATGTCTGCATTAATCTGCTCACTCGTGCTTGTCGCTGCAGCAAAAAACAACAAATTGATATAAATCGCAGAACTTGTTCTTGTTTGAGAGAGAGTGAAATAGAAGTATAAAGTGACTCTGACAGCTTACTATGTTTACTTGTCAGTACATTTGAAATATGAGCTCTGTACTTGTTTTCTTGGACTCTCAAGGATGTCAGAAACACACACACACACACACACACACACACACACACACACACACACACACACACACACAGTATCAGTTTATTCCCATGTACAGTACTATGCTGACTGATCAATTCAAATCAGGTCCAAAGCAGCTCAAGACTAAAATCCACTGCCTTTTGTTTCTGTTATGTCTACTCCACTTCAAACCTCTGCCATAATGTAATTGTGGTGGCAGTAGCTCAGTCCGTAGGTAGTTGGGTTGGGAACTGGAAGATCACAGGTTCAAGTCCCTACCTGGACCAAAATACAGAGTGTGGATTGGTAGCTGGAGAGATGCCAGTTCACCTCATGGGCACTGCCAGGTGCTCTTGAGCAAAGCACTGTACTCTGGGTGCTTGTCCAGCACTAGCAGCCCACTCTCTCTATTTGTGCATGTGGGTGTATTTCAGGCCCGTGTATAGTGATTACTAGCAAAACAGAGTGTAAATTGTAATTTCCCCACTGGGGATCAATAAACAGTATAATTATTATTATTGCATCTTGTCCGTGTTAGCTCATGTTGATCCATTGGTAAAGTGCTTCTGATTTGGACTAACAACTTTAGTCAGCTGCTCAAGACAGAATATTATTTTGTCCACAGAGCATAATCTTGATATTTCCTTATCTGCTTCTAAGGGGGTGCACTATACATGGGTAAAATGTTGGGAGCTTGTTTTAACTACCAGTTTCTATATTTTTACGCTAACCTTCCTGATGACTTTCCCGTATGATAAGACAATTAAAGATACAACTTTATTGTCTGGACTTCAGTATCACAACCATGCCCTGGTTTTTCAGCTTCAGACCCTCTAGGTCGGGGAGTGGGTGGGTTTATTGTCTTCCGCTTCATTTTGCCCCATTTGGCACTTTCAAACTTCACTGCCTGGGCATGTTGGAAAAGGCTTTCACCATAACAGAGGCATCAGGCCAGCCGCACAGGTGGTCCCTCTGCACTTGGTTTTCTCTTTTCTCTTATTAGATCTTTATGTTTGGACATGGATGGTTGGTCGGATGGAGTGATGGAACAGTGAGTGTGGAAAGTTAGGAGGGCAAGTAGAAATTGAATGTTTAGACACAATAACTTGGGGAGGACGTGGATGTTCGGGGGTTGAACAACATGAGTGTTTCCATGCCGATACAGTTATAGATTCAAGAATATATAAAAGCTTAAACCTTTCAAATGAACCTTCATTTCTGTCCTCCTTTTTATAGTTGTTTTGCCAGTACTCATGCCCTTTTTGTGCCACTAATCCTGCAATTTCCTTGCTTTTTTTAAAAATACTAGCACACCTGCAACATACACACACACACACACACACACATATATGCAACTCACACACACTTTGCTTAATCTCAGGTCGCTCCTTAGACAGCAACAATAATGAGGACGTCGTTAATTTTCCCAAAGGTGCAGGGGGCCTTTAGTGTGGGCTAGTAATTAATTAACAGCAACACTGTTACTTAATTAGCTCCACATGAAAGGAAAAGGGTTGTGTTGGAGGATGAGGTGCACAGTGTGTGTGTGTATGATTAATGGGAGATGGAGATTGATTATGAGAGCACATGTGTCTAACTGACACCATGTAACATTTGTGAATATAATGGTGCCTCCTGGTGAGACCAAATATCCTCTAAATGGGTAAAACATGTAATTAAGGCTAGTCACATAAGAAATGCTCGATAACGTAACATCTTCAGACTGACTGTTTGTGTTCATGTAATGACATTTTATCAACAGAAACCCTAACCCCAGAAAAAGTTGCAGACAACATAAAAATCAATTTTATTCTCTGGGTATATTGAGTACCAAATGCCCTTTTTTTTCAAAGCCAGTCATTCCTTTTGCTGTCTCCATTTTGTGTATGTGATATGAACTCTACTGTATGTGGATATATGCATACATTTCATGCCTCTGTGTTCATAAATGGCAGCTTGTTCACACCCACTCCCCGGTTTTATCGCTTTCCCCAACTGCTCACTAAGAGAGAACGTTCGCTTATCAACCCATACACCGAATCGTACTCCCTGAGGGTCACATAACCCTCTTGATGAAATCCCAACTCAGCATTACTACATCCCGTATGCATATTCAGGCCTGCTACAATGTAGCATCAAAGAGGCCCTTTTCACCTCTGGCTTAATGCATCTAGTGCTCTTTCATAACGTATTCTAGTTCACATTACCAGACACCATGTGAAGTACTATCAGTGTTATTGTGATAGCCTAAAGGTTAGGAAAGCTGTTTTGTAGATGTTGAGGCATAAGGAGAAAAGGACTGCACTCCCAAATAATTTTAGACCAAAGTAATCTTTCACAACATTTTGGGAAATGATTGTTTAATCTGAAATACAGATTAGTCAATACAAAGGTATACAAACATCAAGGGTGAAAAAGAATGGGGAGTTACATGAAGATGCCATCGAAAATGTTTAAATAGAGAGACTACGAGATTCAGGAACTTCTGTCTGTAAGGATCGACGCGGAAATTGTCAGACAAATTCAGGGAAACGGCTTGTTGGTTTATGAACAAATTACAAACTGGCTACGTGACCACAGTCACATGTCCTGCCTCCTGCACATTCTACCCAGGTTGCACCCCTCACCTAAACCAAACAGAGTATTTCTGGTAAGTGAGAGCACTCCTAAAACGGACAGTCTCCTGGAAACTTAATATGAGAAAACGTCTTTAGACACAAATACTGATAAAATTTCCTCCCTCCTCCAAGAAAGGTTTAAGAGTTTTCAATGTTTATTGTGTAAAAGGTTCGATCAAGGTTAGTCTTGCTTTGCCAGATTATCCACACCCTGTGGAGCGGAGAAGGGTCTGGCTAGTCCACACAGCATTCTGGGATGGGAGAAGAACATGCTCTGGTTTATTGGCATTTATTTAAACCAATATCAATTGTCATGGGCTGCCAGAGCCGCTGCAAAATAGTCGTACAAGAGAAAATGCAGATTGGACAGATAGTCTAGCTAGCTGTCTGGATTTACCTTGCAGAGATCTGAGGAGCAGTTGAACATAGTCCTCAGAAATCCACTGGAGTTTAAAATTCCAACACTAAGAAAGCGGAATGTAATGGAAATTGGCAAAAATACATGCATCTGGAATTTCTTGTGGAACCAGAGCAATCCCGGAAGTGGAACGCCGATGACATAGACTAGACAGAGGTTACAGTTGAGTTAAGATTTTGCTAACAAAGAATACTTATTGAAACAACATGCTAACTTAGGGATGTTATCAAAGTTGAGATGGATGAACTAAAAATGAAATGGGGATTTTCATTTTGGAAGGCTGGAGAGTGTCAAGAACCTGTGATATATTGTCTTTTATAATTAACATAGTCCAACCCGGTGTCATAGCAATTTGGAAATTGTCACGTGATTTTGATTAATTGATTTGTCGGTAACACTATTTTCTTGTTTATTTCGTGGTGGTCACTGGTTGCCGGGACATGATCCACAGTCTCTGGGGACGCAACAACGAGGAAATGAAACGCCACACGCCGGCGACAACTGCCATGACACTGCGCTGCTCTGGGGGACGCAACAACAGGGAAATTAAATGCCACACGGAGCTTATGAAAGATGCTTCCAATTGAAATACATTAGTTTAAAATTTGTGCTCACCACCACGAACAAAACAAGATCGTGTTGTGTTGCTGTGGATGTAAGCAGTGGCTCCCCTCTGGCCTTTTACTGTCCTCTAATCCTCGCTGCGCCTCTATCTGGATGGCCCAGACAACACAAGAGGTGTGTCTCAAATCGCGCACTGCCATGTGCACTTACCGAAAATGACAATCACATTTCATCCCTTCTTCTTCTGTACAAATGTGAATTTCATCCATCCCATGGGCCCACCACCTGTGGGAGGAACCGCTGGGGTCGGGTGCGCTGCCATATGGGTGGCGGCGAAGGTCAGGGGCCTCTACGGACCAGACCTGGGCGGCAGAGGCTGGCTCTGGGGACGTGGAACGTCACCTCTCTGTGGGGGAAGGAGCCGGAACTTGTGCGGGAGGTGGAGCGCTACCAGTTAGATCTGGTGGGGCTTACCTCTACGCACAGTCTCGGTTCTGGAACCGTACTCCTGGATAGGGGTTGGACTCTGTCCTACTCCGGAGTTGCCCAGGGTGTGAGGCGCCGGGCGGGTGTGGGGATACTCACAAGTCCCCGGCTGAGCGCCGCTGCGTTGGAGTTTACCCCGGTGGACGAGAGGGTCGCCTCCCTACGCCTGCGGGTGATGGGGAAAACTCTGACTGTTGTTTGTGCATATGCACCAAACAAGAGTTCGGAGTATTCGGCCTTCTTGGAGACCTTGAATGGAGTCCTGTATGGGGCTCCAGTAGGGGACTCCATAGTTCTGCTGGGGGACTTCAACGCACACGTGGGTGATGATGGAGATACTTGGAGAGGCGTGATTGGGAGGAACGGCCTCCTGATCTAAACCAGAGTGGTTGTCTGTTGTTGGACTTCTGTGCTAGTCATGGATTGTCCATCACAAACACCATGTTCGAACATAGGGATGCTCATAAGTGTACGTGGTACCAGAGCACCCTAGGCCAAAGGTCAATGATCGATTTTATAATCGTTTCATCTGATCTGAGGCCGTATGTTTTGGACACTCGGGTGAAGAGAGGGGCAGAGCTGTCAACTGATCACCATCTGGTGGTGAGTTGGGTCAGGGGTGGGGAAGACTCTGGACAGACCTGGTAAACCCAAGCGGGTAGTGCGGGTGAATTGGGAACGTCTGGAGGAGGCCCCGTCCGACGGACTTTCAACTCGCACCTCCGGCGGAGCTTTTCGGGCATCCCTGTGGAGGCTGGGGGCATTGAACCTGAGTGGACAATGTTCAAAGTTTCCATTGCTGAAGCTGCGGTGGCGAGCTGTGGTCATAAGGTCTTAGGTGCCTCAAGGGCGGTAACCCACGAACGCCCTGGTGGACACCGGTGGTCAGGAAGCCGTCCGACTGAAGAAGGAGTCTTTCCGGGATATGTTATCCCGGAGGACTCCGGAGGCAGTTGCAGGGTACCGGCGGGCCCGAAGGGCTGCAGCCTCTGCCGTGACAGAGGCAAAGCAGCGGGTGTGGGAGAAGTTCGGAGAAGACATGGAGAAGGACTTTCGGTCGGCACCAAGGTGCTTCTGGAAAACCGTTCGCCACCTTAGGAGGAAGCGAGGAATCATCCAAGCTGTATACAGTAAGGATGGGACGTTGTTGACCTCAACTGGGGAGGTAATAGAGCGGTGGAAGGAGCACTTTGAGGAACTCCTAAATCCAGCTGACACGTCCTCTGTGGTAGAGGCAGAGCTGGAGGATGATGGGGGATTGTCGTCAATTTCCCTGGTGGAAGTCGCTGAGGTAGTCAAACAACTCCACAGCGGCAAAGTCCCAGGGATTGATGAGATCCGTCCAGAAATGCTGAAAGCTCTGGGTGTGGAGGATGTCTTGGTTGACACGCCTCTTCAACATTGCGTGGAAGTCTGGGACGGTGCCTAAGGAGTGGCAGACCGGGGTGATGGTTCCCCTATTCAAAAGGGGGACCAGAGGGTGTGTGCCAATTACAGGGGTATCACACTTCTCAGCCTCCCTGGTAAAGTCTACTCCAAGGTGCTGGAAAGGAGGGTTCGGCCGATAGTCGAACCTCGGATTGAAGAGGAACAATGTGGATTCCGTCCTGGCCGTGGAACAACGGATCAGATCTTCACTCTCGCAAGGATCTTGGAGGGCCTGGGAGTATGCCCAACCAGTCTACATGTGTTTTGTGGATCTGGAGAAGGCGTATGACCGGGTCCCCGGGAGAAATTGTGGGAGGTGCTGCGGGAGTATGGGGTGAGGGTCCCTTCTCAGGGCCATCCAATCTCTGTATGACCAAAGCGAGAGCTGTGTCCGGGTTCTCGGCAGTAAGTCGGACTCGTTCCAGGTGAGGGTTGGCCTCCGCCAGGGCTGCGCTTTGTCACCAATCCTGTTTGTAATATTTATGGACAGGATATCGAGGCGTAGTCGGGGCTGGGAGGGGTTGCAGTTCGGTGGGCTCGGGATCTCATCGCTGCTTTTTGCAGATGATGTGGTCTTGATGGCGTCATCGGCCTGTGACCTCCAGTACTCACTGGATCGGTTCGTAGCCGAGTGTGAAGCGGCTGGGATGAGGATCAGCACCTCTAAATCTGAGGCCATGGTTCTCAGCAGGAAACCGATGGAGTGCTTTCTTCGGGTAGGGAGTGAGTCCTTACCCCAAGTGAAGGAGTTTAAGTACCTTGGGGTCTTGTTCGCGAGTGAGGGGACTATGGAGCGTGAGATTGGTCGGAGAATCGGAGCAGCTGGTGCGGTATTACATTCAGTTTATCGCACCGTTGTGACGAAAAGGGAGCTGAGCCAGAAGGCAAAGCTTTCGATCTACCGGGCAATTTTCGTTCCTACCCTCACCTATGGTCATGAAGGCTGGGTCATGACCGAAAAAACGAGGTCCAGGGTACAAGCGGCCGAAATGGGTTTCCTCAGGAAGGTGGCTGGCGTCTCCCTTAGAGATAGGGTGAGAAGCTCAATCATCCGAGAGGAGCTCGGAGTAGAGCCGCTGCTCCTTCGCGTCGAAAGGAGCCAGTTGAGGTGGTTCGGGCATCTGGTAAGGATGCCTCCAGGGCGCCTCCCTAGGGAGGTGTTCCAGGCACGTCCAGCTGGGAGGAGGCCTCGGGGAAGACCCAGGACTAGGTGGAGAGATTATATCTCCAACCTGGCCTGGGAACGCCTCGGGATCCCCCAGTCGGAGCTGGTTGATGTGGCTCGGGAAAGGGAAGTTTGGGGTCCCCTACTGGAGCTGCTGCCCCCGCGACCCGATACCGGATAAGCGGATGAAGATGGATGGATGGACCAAAGGAGAGCATTGCTCCGTCAGTCTCGCTATCGCGTCTTCGGCCGCCATTATCAAAGATTTTTTAACTGTTGTTAGCTCCGCCCCTTCCGCTACGTAGCCAAGATGGCGACCGTTGAGTGTGGAAAGTGTCCATTGATCCACACTCAACTTTCTGACCGTTTTGAGTGCACCATCCGGGTACTGCATTTGACCACACTTTGACAATGTGAACGCACTATGTACTCAAATAGTTAGTATTAAGTACAGAAGTGTGCAATTTGAGACACACCTAAGGTCAGGGGACACCAGGCTAATGCAATCATACAAGTTAACAAGATGGACAATAGCAGCATTAGCTTGTGCACGTGTGTTTATGTATGTCCTTGCTTGCACTCTCAAGCTGCAAGGTGGGTAAAATAAATAAAACACAGTATGGAAACACTTCTATTTGAGATGATGAAATTATAATACACTGCATCTTATATATAAGACCAAGATGGCGGCGCGAGTACATCGCGAGGCTCGCGGTCTCTCCAGATTCTGCAATTTTGCGGTATTTTTCTTGCTCATTTCGGGTCTGTTCGTGCAGAACAGTTGTGCCTTTACATCGTACACCCGACGTGAGCTTTTGGATATTGGTTTGGGAATTTCTGACAGTTTTATGGACAAACTTCAACTCCTTCCTGAGATCGGCAGAAGATCCGAGTCTACGCAGCCATCAGTAAACAACAGCCCGGAAGCTGCGTTTATTGTTGCGGGTGATTTTAATCATTCAAACTTAAAGTCAGTGCTACCAAAATTTCACCAGCATGTTTCTTGTCACACCAGAGGAAACAAAACTTTAGACCATGTTAACACAAACATGGCTGGAGCTTACGTCGCGACACCCCTCCCCCACCGGAGACAGTCAGATCACCTTTCTTTGTTCCTCACCCCCAAATATGCACCTCTCATCAATCGCGTGAAGCCATCAGTGAAGACCATCAAGGTGTGGCCTGCAGGAGCAGATGTATCACTTCAGGAAAGGTTTCTACTCACAGACTGGAGTATGTTTGCTTCTCAAGCCACCAGTGGCTCTCACACGGACATTGACTGCTACACCTCCTCTGTACTGGATTATATCAACACCACCATTGACAATGTTACAACCCAGAAGCAGATCACCACATACCCAAACAGGACCGTGCGACTCCTATTGAAGACACGCAATACTGCCTTCAGATCAGGAGATGCACAGGCCTATAGCACATCCAGAGCAAATCTGAAAAGGGGCATCAGAGGCCAAGCACTGCTACAAGCTTAAGATAGAGGGACACTTTTCCAACGCTGACCCCCGACGCATGTGGCAGGGCATTCAGGCCATCATTGACTATAAACCCACTCACTCCACCCCCGCAGCCACTGATGTCAATTTCCTGAACAAGCTGAATGACTTTTATGCTCGCTTTGAAAGAGACAACAGAGAAACTGCCACCAAGATCAAATCCTCAGCCGACCACCCGCCAATCACACTCTCCTCCACAGATGTCTGCAAGGCACTGAGCAGGATCAGCCAAGGCTGCTGGACCAGATAACATCCCTGGATGCGTACTTGTGCGGAGCAGCTCGCTGGGGTTTTTACAGACATTTTCAACCTGTCTCTTGCCCAAGCAGCTGTACCAACATGCTTTAAATGCACTTCCATTGTGCCAGTGCCAAAACACTCCAGCCCGAAGTGCCTTAACGACTACCGCCCTGTAGCACTCACACCCATCGTAATGAAGTGCTTTGAGCGGGTGGTCCTGGCACACATAAAAGATTCGCTACCATCCACATTGGACTCACATCAGTTTGCCTACCGTAGCAATAGGAGCACAGAGGATGCTGTTTCCATGGCACTGCACTCTGTGCTCACACATCTGGACAATAAGAACACTTATGCATGAATGCTGTTTGTTGACTTCAGCTCAGCATTCAACACTGTCATCCCAGCTAAGTTAATAGCCAAACTTGGAGACCTGGGCATTAACACCTCCACGTGCAACTGGATTTTGGACTTTTTGACCAAAAGACCCCAGAATGTTCGATCAGGCTCCAACTGCTCCACGTCCATTACACTCAACACTGGTGTACCACAGGGCTGTGTGCTAAGCCCGTTTCTCTACTCCCTCTTCACCTCCGACTGCAAGCCTGTGTACAAATCTAATTCCATTATCAAGTTTGCGGACGACCCTACGGTGATTGGTCTCATCAGCAACAACGATGAGACTGCCTATAGGGAGGAGATCAAGCACCTGGCCACATGGTGCACTGAAAATAACCAGCTCCTCAACACCACCAAAACGAAGGAGCTCATTGTGGACTTCAGAAAGGAGTCAAGAGGCACGCACGACATCATCCACATCGATGGAATGGCTGTTGAGCGTGTGTCCAGTTTCAAGTTTCTGGGGATCCACATCTCGGCGGACATGACCTGGTCAACCAACACCTGCATGATCAATAAGGCTCACCAGTGCCTTTTCTTCCTGAGGACACTGAGGAAGAATCAGCTCTCCTCGACTATCCTGGTGAACTTCTATCGCTGTGCAATTGAAAGCATCCTAACCAACTGTGCAACAGTGTGGTATGGGAGCTGTTCTGTGGCAGAGCGCAAGGCACTGCAGCGGGTGGTGAAAAGGAAACGCTGTCTGCATCGAGCTCGCAGCATCCTTAAGGACTCCTCTCACCCAGCCCGCAGACTTTTTTCTCTCCTGCCCTTCGGCAGGCGGTTCAGGTGCCCCCGGACCAGGATCAGCAGACTAAAGAACAGTTTTTTCCCCAGAGCTGTCTCTTTATTGAACTCTAACCCTCATTGATCCCACTCTCCTCATAAACTGACAGACTCTCCTCTCCATCCTCACACCTGCCTCCATTTTGTTATCTGCAATACTATAATGTTTACTTGCACTGCTGAATGTTACTATTACTATGACTGTTTATATCTGATCTTGCACTACTTACCTTGACTGATATTTCAATCTGCACTACCGACTTTTTATTCACAATACCAATTGTTTACATATACATCTGCAATATCGTACTTTAACTGTAATATGCAATTACTCTCCACTGCACTTTAATTTGGATAGTTTCTGCCCAAACTTTATTTGTACTACCTTTTAATCATTGTTATACTGCTCATTTTAGCCTAACTTATTATATATATCTATCTGTAAAAATTCTGTTTATCGTAGTATCCACCTGTATATTATATTCAGTACATATCCACCTGTAAATCCTGTTCACAGTACTTGTTATCCATATATTACATTCATAGGATAATCTAGCTGTAAAATTCTGTTTATAATAGTATTCATTCTATATTTATTCAGTACATATCCATCCTGCACTATGGAACCATTGTATATCCTGCACTTACTGCTATTCTGGTTAGACCCAAACTGCATTTCGTTGCCTTGTACATGTGTAATGACAATAAAGTTGAATCTAATCTAATCTAATCTTTTCTTATCTATACATTCAGTTTTGAGACGGGGAAGCCGGCATCTGTCTAAATCCATTCAATAGTGCACATTAATATCACTGTGGACAATTCTAATGTATCTAATAGTGTGTGTACACAACCAACAGGGACCCCATTGCATTTTTTAACTGCTAAAAAATAGATAGGGATTACTAGATGAGTAAATGTTGAAACCTTTACATGATTTTATTGGATTGGAACATTAGGCTACAGGGAACTATTTAGGCAACAAAATTGTAAGGCAACATTACATACAGTATTTTCTTCTTTTAATTTCATATTTTATTTTAATTCAAAGCCTTGCATAGAAGCACTTAATGAAAGCAAAGAGCATTCAAAGCCAATGCACAAATGTTTAGTGAAATATGGCATTGTGCGGTTAATTTGGGTTCATGATTTTTCTTCAACCGTCACCCTTTCTCTGTCATCCACCCAGCCACGACTGAATAGAAAGCAAAGGATGCTCCAGTCCCCATTATTAATTATGTATACAACTCTCATGCAAGTCCTATCTGGACTGGGAATGATTAATAATGAAACAGCACTGTAATTACATGGTGCTCATCGTAGATATTTTCAATTCACTTTTCCTCCTTCTCTGCCTCATCTCTTTACCTCTCTATTTCTATCCTTCTTTCCCCCTCTGCTCTGTCCATTTTGTCTTAATGGGTCCTTTCTTGCACCCAGCGCAATTGACTTTGTACACTGTATTATGTATCATTCGTATTTTGCACCAGACGAACTGTAGACTTTTCCCTCAAAAGATTCCCGGGGGAGGTTCAGCAAAAAGAGGAGGAGTGTTCTGGCGGAAACGTTCCCTAGTGCTATTTGGTATTTTCAGAAAACAATTCCGCCACAAACCAGGAAAAAAATAGTCTGAAGTCAGTAGCGCGTTATTCAGATGCTATTTTTAAGGGCGCATGGTTGGCCGTAATGTAGAGTGTGCACACCGCGATGAGATCAGTTCCCATTTTTTGCAAACCATACATAAACACAAGGAAAAATATGACCTTGTTTTACACAACATTTCCATGAGTCGTGGATGTGTTGATGGCATAAATGAGGAACTATTGGAGGATTTAACTGTTTAACTGCATTTGCCGATGCCACTTAACCCAAATGCGCCAGCAGCAGCACGGGAGAGGAGGAGCGTCTATAGTGAGGTAATCTCTGACTAATGCTAGACTACATTGCAAAAATACCACCATGCATTCAAAACCTCAGGATCAAGTAAGAGTGAGCCCAAAACATCGGAAAGTATATATTGCTGACATTTCTTTATTTAAATTTTATCAAAAAGAAAAGTCAATAGCAAACATTGGCTGTGAACCGCTCCTGGCGTGCGCCCATGGATGTATTAGGAGTGTGCGCCTAGCAAATCCACCATTATAGTAGCAATCGGAAATGGTCTAAAAGGAATGTGAAATAACGCTCTGATTGATTTATTGCACGTTATGCCCTAACCACACCTATGAGTAATGTAGCTACTTTTAGATTTGCGTCAAGCGCAAGAGTAATTGATCCCGCCGGTATAATAGCAACAGCGCCCGAGATCCGCCCACAAAGCTACTTGCATTTGGTGTTTGATACTTGGGTGTCAGATCATTAAAATAGGACCCAATGTGTGCTTCTTCAGATATAATCCAATGCTCATCAGTGTCAGCTTTTATGTGGCATAATGGAGATGACATCACTGGATGAACCCCGGTGTGCTTTTGAAGCGTGTGGTAAAGTCCAATCTCCTCTTTGGTACTTAAAGCAAACAATTGGAAGAAATTAAGTCTTTTATGACTCTAGTAGTAGCATTAGAACCAGCTATACCAGTTAGCTAACATATAGCCAGTCAAATAAGTAGCCAAGTTGGGGGGGCAGTAACTCAGTCCGTAGGGAGTTGGATTGGGAACCGGAGGGTCACTGCTTCAAGTCCCTGTATGGTCTACGAGTACTAAGTGTGAATTCGTAGCTGGAGAGATTCCACTTCACCTCCTCTGCACTGCTAGGCGCTCTTGACATCTCTCTTTTGTGCTGATTTGTCCTGAGCATGTGTGTGTGTATTTCAGGCCTGTGTGTAGTGATTACTAACAAACAACAAAAACAACAGTGTAAATTGTATTTTCCCCACTGGGGATCAATAAACAGTATAATTATAATAAATAAATTATAATCTCTAGTTTTCTCGATAATAATTTGGCATTTAATACAAACCGTGCAACCCCTGTTTTGTCTGAACATGCTTAAAGTTACTTTATTCAGTTTTAAATGTCAAAGGGGCAATCTAAAAAACATGATGCTTCATCTATACAGAAATCAAAATACTCTACTAGAAATTAATTTTTCCCCTGAGCATTTACATTTAAAGAGCGTTCCATCATATTTTCCCTGGCCGATCAGAACATAACCTTTTAAAATTACAGTGACTCCCATCAAAGCAGCTCCCCTGTATCCTCTCCTATAATGTTGTCAAGTACAGTTTTGTCTAACAGACATTGATTGCATTGATCGTAACAACTTGCTTGACAGCCCGCTTTGCCAGACAACCTCTTTGATTTAAACAGCCGGTTAATGATTTACATGGAAAAAAACATCAGCAACAAATCGTTTCTCCAGACAGCTTTGTCTGTTTTGAGACAGCATTCAGTGGATGTTGTCCATGTTTAGAACAGGGAGGAAGAGGGCTCTTTGAAGGGGCTTGAAAAAAAGGGATCTCACTTAATGTTGCACACACTGGAGGCAAGATACAACACGCCATCAAAGGGACACTTGGCTTGAGCAATACTCACATTGCAACTACATTTATTCTACTTTTTGAATAAATGCTGCACCGGAAAAAAACGCCTTTAGGCTTGAAGGGCTATTCTGAAAAATTTGTAGCTTGAGGACAGTAGCTGTTCTTCTGTTGGATACACAGCGGTTACGGTAATTCTCTATGGTGACCAGATCAATGGCAAAAAAACATGTCAGGATGTATCCAACCATCCACAGACTTTTGAAGGAGTAGTATTCTTCCAATACTCATAGTTTTACACTACCAAGCTAAATATACTTTTTACATGTTGCATTTTCCCATTGAACACCTTCCTTTGGAGGTTTTCCGGCCAAGTCCAACTGGACCCAGAACATGATCCCCCAGGTGGAGCTGTTCAGAGCCTTTTATTTTCCCCTTTTACCCTCAACTTCATTGAATCCAAAATGTAAATCATTCTCCAATGGAGCTAATGTATGGTAGCTTAGCATTGGAGCACACATGGAGCTTCTCATTGTCATTTATATAGTATATATAGTGTATATATGAAGCATAATCATTAAATCATTAAGCACAATGACAATGCATCTGAGAATCAGGTTTTTTTTCCCCCTTATCCTGCTGTGTGTGTACCTCACCAAATGGCCACAAATCACAGCAAAGAGTTTTCAAGTAATCAAACTGTAATTATACCATAAATACTGCACCCATATCCATGCAGAGTCTCATCAATGTCTTGCTCCAGAGAGTAGTTATTAGTTGATTGGTGGGCTGTCAGCTCTACTTCCTGTCAAGGCAGCTCAGAGAAGGCTCTGATTGGCTGGCATGGTGACAGAGGGCGACAGAGGGTTGACGGGTGCTGTGGGAGGAGAAGGAGGGAAGGCATTTGCACTAAGGGCTGTGAGAAAAATTTCCAAAAATAGCTTGCGGCTGTGACAGGACAATGACAGGGCTGTGTTTGTGTGTATGTATGAGTGTGTGTTTGCATCCTGTAGAATCTTAATAACAGCAGCACAACTAACCATACCCTATCATTAGAAATCTCCATAGACACAAGGACTCACTAAATAACAACACAACCAACAGAAAGTGTGTGTGTGTGTGTGTGTGTGTGTGTGTGTGTGAGAGAGAGAGAGAGAGAGAGATAGGAAACAAAGAGGGACAAAAAAAGAATAACCATATTAGTGGAGTCTATCCTTAGGGAGAGAGGGAAGAGGATCTTCCCCCTTTGTTTGAACTCCTTTTTGAAATTATACACAGACATACACAACACACACACACACACACACACACACACACACACACACACTTTCCAGTAGTAGGGAAGCGTAGTCGCATTTGCAGCTGTGCCACTGGTACAAGTAACAAATATTTAAGTGTATCTTTCGTAAATCTATGATCACAAAAAATAACAAGTCATCTCTGTTTGAAGTCACAGTTAGGTGTGAGGTCTCCTGTAATTATTTGGTTCATAACTTTTTAGGCCACCGTTTCGCTAGTTTATCCAAAAGTGACAAGATGACCCAATGCAGTTTTTGATGTATTTGAACCAGCCTGTATGGCACCAACAACCATGACACATTTAATTTAAAGTCACTCAAATCACCTTTCTTTTTCTTGCTTTGTTTGAATTTCTGCATGACACAAATGCATTGAGTTGCTGCAACATGATTGGCTGATTAGGTATTTGCATTAACGAGCAGTTGAACACAAGTACCTAATAAAGTGTCCAGTGAGTTTATGTGCATGATCACAACACGCACAAACTTACACTCTGTTCTACAAAGCTTTGAATCTTGACAGGGAGGAGCTGGTCTGTCGGGGGTGTGAGCTGCTGCAGAGAGAATTGACAAATCAATGATTGATTTTCCCACTCGCTCAGGGAGAGACTGCGAGGGAGGCAAATAAATAATGAAGAGATGAGAAAAGAGAAAACAGGGGTTGGGGAGGGCAGACAGCAAAGGAGGAGAGTAGTGAGGTAGAGGAAATCAGAGCAGTGATAATGAGCAGTGTTGGGCAAGTTACAGTTAAAAAGTAATTAGTTACAGTTACTAGTTACTTCTTCCAAAAAGTAACTAAGTTAGATACTCAGTTGCAAATTATAAAAGTAAGTAGTTACTTCAGAAAGTAACTAATGCGTTACTTTCAAGTACATTTTTAAATGCATAAATGTGACCCCACCTCCCCCCCTCTTTAATGGAATGTGTGCATGTTCAATTATTTATGATAAATCTAAATATTATAATGAAATGGACACTTAATACAATACATTATTAGCAGAAACTGTACACACATCTAAACTATTTTAATGTTGCTGTGTTGCCGCGTAGATATTATGTCTAGTAGATTGATACAAATAACAACATTGATGTTTTGGAACTTTTTGATATTTATTGCCCCTCAACAGGCCACAACTGGGCAAAATTAAATAATGCTTGTTAAGCACTATATAAAAAATAAATAACAAATATATAAACTCTTTGTAGTGCAAATAACATAAGTGGCCTGATGGTTATAATTTTGCGCTGGTGTGTACGAGCCGTGTGTGTGTGTGTGTGTGTGTGTGTGTGTGTGTGTGTGTGTGTGTGTGTGAGAGAGAGAGAGAGAGAGAGAGAGAGAGGGAGAGGGAGGGAGAAGTGAGAGAGTGACAGCGATTAGCTTCGGAGCAAGTCCACTCTAGAGTCATAGTGCCTATGTTTTCTGAACACGGTGGGAAATCTTTAGCAGGAAAATTTACCACCCGATTGCAGTTAGTAGTATTCCCATTACTGATAATGACAGCAGTAGTGTGAAAGGGGATATTAGTAGGAAATCAGCAGGTTTTTTTTTTCTGTACAGGTTTGCAAATGGATGAATGGATATAGATAATGGATGGATGCTCAAACAGTTTTCCTTTTTTGTTTGTAGAATTTTTCAAAGCATTGTTGTAAAATGTCTTTTGTCACTGTGGTGTTCAGCTTTTACATTGTATTTCTCTTTCATTAAGTTGATTGACTCACAAGAGAAGAATGGTCAACAATCATTGAAATTAATGGGCTGGAAGGCTCCAAAAGAAGTGGAACCTACAAATCCGTCATAACTTTGTAGTGTCCAACATGGATGTGGTTCAAAGACCTATAAATTCAAAAGAATACTTGCAAGTTAACTTTGATTTAATGCCAATGACTTCTGGCATCACTTGAACTGTATAGTCTTTTGACTTGGAATTACTTTATATCCTTCCCCAAGCCCAAAGATAAAACATTTTGTTTTCCTGACAGCAGTTATACTTTAAATCAATCAATCCAAAGGTAGGCTACGTTTGGAAGAACAGACAAGCAGACAGACATGCAATGTTACCTCTGATTATCACTTTCATATGTAATGTGGAAATCTTCTCATTTAGATAACTGCTTGCTACACAAGTAATGTTTCTAGCCAAACTAACATAAGCTAAGAGCCAATCTTGAGTACTTTGCAAACAAACACATCAGCATTGTAAATCCAATGCATTAAATCCAAGATCTAGTATTTGTTTTCTTACAAAATCAATAAAAACTGGCAATATCTCAACATGAGCTATCTGCTATAATTTTGACATATTATTCCCACATAAAAAATAAATAAACCAAATCACACATCTACTCTTTCTCCCTCTTTGAGACATCATGGATCTGGCCACGCCCCATACACCACTGCTGCTCGTGCTAAGTTGACAGTCTATTGGCTGGAAACTGTGGAGAGAATCAGCAATTGATTTACGGATTAGTGACAAACCTAGTAAGCTTGTCAGAAATATGTTTGAATCTCAAATTTTAGGGATGCTTCCCCCCCCCTCAACTGCTTTAACAGGCTGACTATTAAATCCTCACTATCAAATGATAATGTCCAATAATTGGCCGGAGGCGGCTGTAAAACCATCTTGTTTGCTATCAACTTTAATTGACTGACTGCTAAGATGTTTTTTTTTTTTTTGCTTTGCTTGCTGGAGTGAATTATTATTGTGTGTAATCTGACACCCCTCCTTGAGTTGTGTGCTGCTGAGGAAAAAAAACAAATATTGATCACAAATCATAGCCAAAAGCACTCAGATTAATCACTTAATGGCTGTCCTGTTTTGTGCACTTTGGGTGTTTTGCTGCATTGCTGATATTTATTATGTTAGTGTCAGAGTCATCTACTGAGCCACACCCTTTTTATGGTCAGTTACCCTCAGCATTTTGTTTTTGGTAGGGTGAAATGGAGGATGAGTCCTGTGGGAGAGCTAAACAAAAGCTTGGTACTTACTCTCTAAATCATTCATGGCAGTATTGTTGCTGGGATGGTAGATCTGGTTAAGTCCTGACATCAACACTGCCCCGACGCTGCCCCCAGTTAACACCAGCACCTGCCCATTTTTCCCTAATTCACTGGGACGGTTGGCTTCAGTCAAGTGTGACACATGATCAGAGAGAGAGAGAGAGAGAGAGAGAGAGAGAGAGAGAGAGAGAGAGAGAGAGAGAGAGAGAGAGAGAGCCCATGGACAACAATTTGTTAAGAGGAGCAATTATCTTTATGGATGTGGTTTTAAAGGTGTAAATACTATGTAAATAATATACAGTACATTTATATTAATATAGAAAATACCACTTTATGATGAAACTGATTATTATGCTTTCCATAATGATGTAAATATTCTGCTGATATATTTTTTGAATAGGTTCTTCTAAATAAAAAAAAGGGGTGGCAAGAGGGCATCACATACTCATAACATGTTCCTGCAGCTGTGCCTATAAAAAGAATAATATACAATAACGAGTTCTGTGATGGACAGTTGTTGGATCATGATGGACAGTAGTAAAATTGATGCAGCACAACCAATTTTTTTAAAAATTTTATTCCACACATTCTGCGTTATATAAAAAGACATTTAAATTGTTTTACTTTCGTATGGTGAGGACTTGTATTTCTGGTATTTCTAAATACTCATTGCCTTGTTGTTGAAATGCACGAACAAAGACAACCCATCGTTGGAAAAGGGGATATCAGGCACTGTTTGACAATCTTACATGCACTTTATTTCTCCCCATCCCCAGTGAAAATGACCTTGTTTTGCTTTGATACAACAGAAGGATCTTGTAATACAAATAATAAACTAAATTTAATAAATCCTATGAATGCATGAAAAGCCTTTGCTGTAATGATATCCTTACAGCAGTATGGATTGTGTAGATTTATTTTTATTTCTGCCTCAGAGCAGCTAAACGTTCTTTTGCTCTCATTACATTTTAGGCTTTAGTACTTTTACTTTGATTCTGTTTGGGTGTTCATTACAATTGTTACACCTCTCCGAGCCTTGGTGATGCGGTCAATGTAAGGAACTCACTTTGTTTGTTGCACCTTGTTTTTCACTGCCACAGAATTGAAGGTTACAGACTATTGTCTGGCCACCAAAGTGTGTGTGTGTGTGTGTGTGTGTGTGTGTGTGTGTGTGTGTGTGTGTGTGTGTGTGTGTGTGTGTGTGTGTGTGTGTGTGCGCGCGCGTGCGTGCGTGCATGCGTGCTTCCATGGTTGGCGTGATATGTTTGTTAGCTGGGATAACCTTCAACCGTTGCCCAGCCAATCGGAACAGGCCCGACGTGGCGTCGGCCTCATTTCTGGCATGTTTTTTATTTTTCCCCAAGTGTGTGTGTGTGAGGACAGAACGGCAGCTTGTGTTGGGCAGGTTTGGATGTTAACACAGGCTGGTACAGACACACTCACACATACACTCACTACAGAAACACACTCTCTGCCTTTTATTCACGCACACTTACACACACTGTAGTATGGCTGTGTTCAAGGTCAAGAAATAGCCCTGAGGAGAGAGGTAAATAAGTGATTATTGTAGCGGGAGGAGGAGATGAGTGTGTGGGTTTCTTTATTGTTATGCTAATTCCAGGGAGGACGTGTGGCAAGTTATTCTCAGGCTCTGTCTGGCCATCGCAACCGCAGCCTGGTTAAAGATGACCTTTTTAGACATGCATGGATGCATATGAGACATTCACCCACCACCCACACATAAACACACAGCCCATACGCAGATAAACAAACAGGCACTGAAGAAGATATGATATATATTAGTGCTGTCAAACGATTAAAATATATAATCACATAAATGTCATAGTTAACTCGCAATTAATTGCACATTTTTATCTATTCTAAATGCCCCTTGATTTCTTTTTGCCTTATTATTTTTTTCTCATTGTAATGCTCTTACCTACATGGAAAAGTGGATCAGCTTGCTTTGTGCGAATGTTTTTTAAATTTATTTTTTTTAAAACAACATTGGCATATAACCTACTGTAGTGCTATATTTTATATATATATATATATATATATATATATATATATATATATATATATATATATATATATATATATATATATATATAAACAACATTGGCATATAGTCTACTGTAGTGTTCAATTCCACACTAACATTCTCACTTGGAGCAAATAATCTCTCACACAATGTAACACTGGGGAGGGGGGGGGGGATTGGCATCAGCTCTGTGCTTGGCCATCAGGTGGTATTTCCGACTGGACGTGCTGCGATGATAGCTCAGTTCACAACGACCAAACCCGCAGATCACTTTGGTCTTGTCAATGGAACATTTGGCAACTTTAAAAAGTAAACTTTCCTTATTGGCGTCCATTTTGACATAGTAGTAACATAATGTTACTACTCTTTGGCCGGCTCACAAGCCCAAATGGCGTGTGCGGCGTGCCTGTTGTTTTGTTCTATCTATCTAGATCCGGTGCGGTGTTGTAGTTTTTCTAATGTTAGTAGTTGTTGCAACAGCATGTGGAAAAAACCACAAAGTTTGCTAGGCCAATATTTTATCTTGCCATAAAAAATGTGACGCCATTAAAATGGGTTTGTGTTAACACCTTTAATAGTGCGTTTACCTGACAGCACTGATATACACCTCATTGTGCATGCAGCTACATGGTGTATATGCGATATATATACCAAATTCACACAATGTGACAGCTGCCACCATAAAGAATAAATAAATATTCTAAATAAATAAAAGAGCAGTTTATTTGAAACAAAAAGCATTTTAGCAGCCCCGCATTGACGGCATAACACATAATAAAAAACACAAACAGTCATGCCAGGATTAAATAAATAACAAAATTTAAGTTAAAAAAGTTGCATGAGGGATTTGGGTAGATGAAAGTGCATACAGTGCTAACAGCCAGATAAACCAGCAGCGCTCCCAAACAGAAGAGTCCCAGGTGTGATAGCAGTTCTTTCTTAGTGGCCATTTGGGGAGGGCACGACTGTATGGGTGGGCCTGACAAAGCATAGGACCACCCACTTTTCAACTTTTCCTAAAAAAAAAAAAAAACGTTTAATTTTGTCAAGAATTATTATAAAATAGTATAAATATTTAGTGTTCAAAAACAATTTTAAAAAGCTGGTTATGTCTATTTTGATGTGTCTGCGCAAGTTCAGCAGACCATGAGGTTTGGGATCAGATGCAGCTAGCACCAAGTGATCTGAAAGTGTGAATATAATATCCAGTGAAGGACAGTTGTTTAGGTACCTTACACTTGCACCAACGGTCTCTGAGTCATGTGCAACCAGGAGAGGAAGGAGAGCTCAGATCCACAACACCTACACATCCTTGTCTCTGCCATCCCAGGACGCTAGCTCTGCCTCTGACTCGCGAGTGGATGATAGCCCTGTAGATCTGTCTTCCGTGGATGAGCACGCAACTCAATCAGTGTTAGTATCTGGTCGCTTCTTCTGCTTCAGCAAATTTTATTTTGTAGGACCGCCAGAGGATAATAGTAAGGTGTGTGAAGGTGATTTGCCTGTATTGTATTAAGATATATGGATGAAATTAATCGATTCATAACTTGCTACAGATCTGCAGATGCATTTCTATTTCTATAACAGCTTGTTACTATTGTCAAGTTGATTTTTCCCCTCATGGTTTTCTCTTGTTATGGCCAATGATGCTTTAGGGCTTGTTAATGTGATTTATTTCCTTTTGTCAAACATGTTTATGACATGAATCATCACACTAACAGTTTTTTCCAGAATGAAACAACCTGAGTCTTGTTTTACATGACAGATGACGTATAAGTATTGATTCAAACTGTCGGGCAGTGTTGTTGAAAACTTAAAACAATTAAACAGAATTGTGAAATAATTATAACTAACCTGTTTGATTTAGACTTAATGGACCTGAATCTCCTACTAGAGGGCAGTGAAGAGAATAGAGAGTGGCCAGGGTGTGTAATGTCCTTGACGATACAACTGGCTTTCTTCTGCAATCTACCATTGTAGATATCTTTGAGTGAAGGCAATGGTGCTCCAGTGACGCGCTCAGCAGCCCTAACCACAGCAGGTCCTTCCTATTCTTTTCTGTGCTGCTGCAGAACCACACATTGCAGCAATAGGTTAGTATGCTCTCTATCACAGAAGTTGGTTAGCAGATGGAGAGGGAGGTGAGTGAGTTTTAGCTTCCTTAGGAAGTAGAGCCACTGTTTTGCCTTTCCCACCCTGGTGAGGGATGTGCGTAGTCCAGGTGAGGTCAGCAGATATGTGCACACCAAGGAATTTAAAGCTCTCCACCCTCTCTACTTCTTCTCCATGAATGGAGAGGGCGGAGTGCTTAGTGCGCCTTGATCTCCTGAAATCCATCATGATTTCCTTGGTTTTGGAGGTGTTAAGTCCAGGTTATTTTGAAGACACCAGTTTGTCAAATGCTGAACCTCCTCTCTGTAGGCTGCCTCATTGTTGTTAGATATCAGGCCTACTATGGCGATGTCGTCAGTGAATTTGACAATGGTGTTATTGGGGTAAATGGGAGAGCAGTAATGTGTAAATATGGAATTAAGGAGGGGGCTGAGGACACAGCCCTGGGGTGTGCCTGTGTTAAGTACAAGGCTGGATGATGAATGCTTCCCCACCCGTACATTCTGTGGGGAAGTCAAACATCCACGTGCACAGTGAACTGCCCAAGTCAAGGTTACTCATATTTTGTACCAGTTTCTGGGGAATGACGGTAATAAAAGCGGAGCTAAAAATCCACAAACAGCATCCCTACATAGGTGTTGTCATTATCTTAGTATTTTGAGGGCTGTGTGAAGGGCTGTGATAATAGCATCCCCTGTTGATCTCTTTGCTTGGTTTGCAAACTGGTGTTGATCATGAACAGCAGGGATGCCAGATTTGATATGGGAGAGGATGAGTCTCTCAAAGCACTTGGTGATAACTGGTGTCAACGCAACCGGGCGGTAATCATTGAGGCACTTAACTGTGTTCTACTATTTTTTAGTCACTGTTCCATTATCTTTTACTGTGACTGTTATTGCCACTATTCATCTCAACCCCAGATACCACCTACCAAGAGCCTGGGTCTGACCAAGGTTTCTTCCTAAAAGGGATTTTTTCCTCACTATTGTCGCACTGTTGCTTGCTCTGGAGGGAATTACCAGAACTGTTGGGTCCTTGTAAGTTATGTGGTACTCTATCTGTAAAGTGTCTTGAGATAACTCTTGTTATGAATTGATAGTATAAATAAAATTTAATCGAAATTCTTCGACACTGGGATTATTGTAGCTGATTTCATGCAAGTGGTGACTGCATCCTGCTGTAGTGAAAGGTTAAAAATGGTGGTAAAAACCTCTGTTAGTTGGACTTAAGGATTCTACCGCTGACACCATGTGGGCCAGCTGCCTTCCTCCGACCTGATGTTGGGTCAACTGCAGAGGGTCATCCTTCCCTGGTAGCGCTGGCTGGGGGCAGATCGCCCTGCTCCGTTGGTCAAAACGGGAGAACTTGTTCAGTGTGTCTGGAAGCATAGTATCTGTGGTGACGGTGTCTGTAAAACTGTCCTTGTAGCCAGTAATAGTACCCATACCCAGCCACATTTCTTTGGAGTTATTAGTGGAAAAATGTTCCTCTTTTTGGTGTTCATACTTGCGCTTGGCCCCTTTGATGCGTTGTCTCAGATTATATCTTTGAAGATCTGCAGGTTCCCGGATCTGAAGGCCACATCTCGTTTGAGTAAATACCCCAGCTTGCTGTTGAACTAGGTTTTTGGATTTGGGAATATTTTAACCGGTTTTGTTGCAGTCACTGTCTCAGCACAGATGTTTGAGAGGACAGCAAGAGTGTGTTCTTCCAAGTCTGACTCCTCTGCAAAAACTTGCCAGTCTGTGTCCTCAAAACAGTTTTGTAGGGCTGATGTAGCTTCCTCAGTCCAGACCCTCATTAATGGATGGCCTTTGTCTGCAGCTGAGAGGCTGAGAGATGCTGGTGTCAGAGCAATAGACAAGTGATCTCACAATCAGAATCAGAAATACTTTATTGATCCCCAAAGGGAAATTCTGTGTTGCAGTTGCACAAATTGTATAAATATAAATATAAATAAAGAAATGTAAGGAGTGTGGATATGTACGGTATGAACATAGTTAAAGGAATGTTATGATACAGTAGTTACATAATTAAGGAGTTGTAATGGTGAACAATAATAATAATAGTAATAATAATGGTAGCAGTAGGGCATTGCACACATTTCAAGCCAGTGTTATTGCACAAAACAGATATTATTGTCTTTGATGGCCACAGGCAGGAATGACTTCCTGTGGTGCTCGGTGGTGCATTTTGGGACAATGAGTCTTTTACTGAAAGTGCTCCTGTGAGTCATGGAGTGGGTGCGAGACATTGTCCAAGATGACATGTAGTTTGGACAGCATCCTCTTCTCTGACACCACCAACAGAGGGTCCAGCTCCATCCCCACATCGTCATTGGCCTTGTGGATCAGTTTGTTGAGTCTGTTGGCATCCGCTACCCTCAGCCTGTTGCCCCAGCATGCAACTGCAAACAGGATAGCACTGGCCACCACAGACTCATAAAACATCCTCAGCATCGTCCTGTAGATGTTGAAGGACCTCAGCCTCCTCAGAATAATGACTAAGTGGGTAATGGCAAATAATAACAGTTACAGCAGTCTGGTAAGTTCAGAAAATGACATCACTTTACTGTAATGCAGCCTTCAAAACCAGGAAAAGGCAACACTTACGATATCCAAAATCTAAGACGATATCTAGTCGATATCGATATAATATTGATAAATTGCCCAGCTTTAATAGAAACACACACAATCCAACAAACAGAACTACATTTCTAACATTGTTAGCTAATTTTCCAGCACCAAGTGTCTCTGGTCATGACTTGTGTGACTTTCTTCAGTATGACTTGCAACATTTCTGTAGTTACATATTTTCTGTATTTGTTAGTGTGTCCCTTTTTTCTGCAAACATGTAAAATAGGCTAATCAAGGTATCACACACCAAATGATGATAATGATTATTATTAATGTGTTGACACCAAGACTTTAAACAATAAATGACACTGAACATGAAAGCTCTTACTGGATAATGGCTAGTGACTCGTCTTTTGGAACGTTTCCATCGTTTTCCATCTGGACTTGATTGTCTCCAAGGGAATGAACATTTCCAAGGTTGTGGTGACTGATGTTGCTCTGTCTGATCATTCCTGTGTTTTCTTTAACGGCTCTATCTCTGTGCCCAAAAGTGTCCAAACAAAGATAATCAGAAAACGGTATATCACTGAAAACACCAGTGAAACATTTATTCAGCTTAAACCTCCACACCCGCCCCCCCTGGGCTCTCAGTCACTGAGCTTGTAGATCATTTCAACTGTAAAATTACAAATGTTATTGATACCATTGCTCCCACTAAGGTCAAAGTTGTCTCTGGTAAGAAAAGGTCTCCATGGAGAAAATAATCCCACTGGTGGGAACAGAAAAGATAGATAATTCATTTAATTTAATAATTAACGAAGGTGGCGAAAAACAAATCTCCTGGTCCATTATAACACCTATAAAGAGAGACTTCGCATTTATAATTTGGAACTGAGGAATGCAAGGCGGTCCTTCTTCTCTGATATTATCTCTAGAAACAATAATAATTCACATGCTTTGTTTGCTACTGTCGATAGGTTAACAAACCCTCCAGTACCAGTAGCATTTGAACTTTTATCTACAAAGATAAAGATCAGACAAACAATCAGTGCCTCCATATCAAGTACAGGATATGTGTTGTCACAGTGTTCAAGCAAAACTAGTTCCAATATGACAGAATTTCATACGATCAACCATAAAAACCTGGAGGACATTATACAACATCTGAAAACCTCCTCCTGTTGCCTTGATATTCTACCAACGGTGTTTTCAAAAATGTTTTGCATTGTTTGGCTTCTGATCTTCTACAGATTGTGAGCAGGTCTCTTCTTTCAGGTATCTTTCCACAGACCCTGAAAACTGCAGTAATCAAGCCACTCTTAAAAAAGAACAATCTAGACACATCACTAATGAGCAACTATAGGCCAATATCCAACCTTCCGTTTTTACGTAAAATCATTGAAAAAGCGTTTTTCAACAACTCAACCATTTCTTGTCACTAAACAGTTTTGATACCTTTCAGTCGGGTTTCCGACCACACCACATCACTGAGACGGCTCTCGTTAAGGTCTTTAATGACATCCACCTTAACACAGATAATGGCAAAATTTCAGTCTTAGTATTACTTGATCTCAGTGCTGCATTTGACACGGTTGACCATGACATATTACTAGACCGATTGGAAAACTGGGTTGGCCTTTCTGGCTCAGTACTAAACTAGTTTGAATTCTACTTATAGTATAGGGATTACTTTGTTTCAATAGGTAATTATACATCTGAGTATACAAATATGACGTGTGGAGTTCCCCAAGGCTCCATTCTGGGGCCTCTTCTGTTTAACATCTATATGCTTCCACTGGCTCAGATTATGGAAAACAACAAAATAAGTTACCATAGTTATGCGGACAACACACAAATTTACATAACCTTATCGCCAGGGGACTATAGCCCAATACAAAAACTAACTAAGTTCATTGAACAAATTAACGGCTGGATGTGCTAGAACTTTCTGAAATTAAATGAAGGAAAAACTGAGGTAGTTGTTTTTGGAGCAAAAGAGGAACAATTAAAAGTCTGCGCTCAGCTTCAAACAACAATGTTAAAAGCAACAGACAAAGCCAGAAATCTCGGTGTAGTCATGGACTCTTACCAGGTCATCTGGGACAGGTTTACTTTCTGTTCCCAGAGTCAGAACTAAACAGGGGGAAGCAGCGTTCAGTTTCTATGCTCCTCATATCTGGAACAAACTCCCAGAAACCTGCAGGTCTGCTGCTACTTTCAGTTCTTTTAAATCAATGCTGAAGACCTTTCTTTTTGATGTTGCCTTTCTTTAAATGATGCTCATTTCTTTAATGTTTAATTTCTTATTCTGCACTGTAACTTTTATTCCTGTGTTTTATCTGTTTTTATTTTTTTATTTTTAACTGTTTCTTCTGTGTTTTATCTGTTTTTATTTTTATTTTTTAACTGTTTTTATTTATTTTTTAACTGTTTTTGTGTAAAGCACTTTGAATTGACCTGTTGTTGAAATGTGCTATACAAATAAAGCTGCCTTGCCTTGGCTTGCAAATGTAGTGCAAAAAATGATGGCAAATTATTACATCATCAAAATGGTAGCGGTGACTCTTTGGTTAACCTGTTTTCCTAATTTGGCCTTTCAATACTACTTCTTACATACTATGGCTTGTATGTTGCTCAGTCCACACAGACTGGAATTTTTTAGCTTCCTGGTGAAGCAGAAGCCTGTAACAGTGATCGCCCAAGTCAATTCAAAGAATGAATCTGCAATTGCTTGACAATCAATGAATAATTTGGCAACAAATGGCATACATTTGCTGGTGCCAGCTTTTCACATGTAAGAATGAAAGTTTTCAGCCCCAAAAAAACCCAAAACTGTTCACAATATTTAGGTAGTGTTTTGAGGAGCCATGAGCCATTGATTTCTGCAAATCAGAAGCTCTTTAAAATTTGAGGGGCTTCATACGTTCATAATGACCTTTTGAAGCCATGTTTTCCATTTGAAATTCATGAGGTAATGAAGCATGTCAATTTGCATATATCGCTTCCATTAAAATTATAACCACATTTCGCTATTCTATTTGTGGTCTTGGGTAACATACAGATGGAGCTGAACTCAGTTTCCACTGAACAACACTGAATTCCACAATTGTTTCCAACAATTAGATCTGCAGATTGAATTAGTCCAATTTGGCCTTAATGTGCCCACTTAGACTCACATTCAATACCACAGGCACCTATAATTTGAGAGTGAGCCATTTGTTGCAAATTACACACTCCAAAACCAGCTTTTCTTATTTAACCCACATTGTGTAGGTACAACTACACACACACACACACACACATACACACACACACACACATCTGACTAGTGTAAAAACAGGGATTCACATTTTGTGTGTTTGGGTGGGTGTGGGTGAAGATGTAATTTGGTGGTTGTGTGTGTGTGTGTGTGTGTGTGTGTGTATGTGTGTGTGTGTGTGACACTGAAGCGCATGTCAGTATTGGTGTCTAATGTGTGCGTGCCTGGTCTCTGGAAGTGTTAGATTAGAGGATTAGAGGTCAGAGGGCCTCCACCTTGCAGACAGACAGCAGCAGGGATGGGGGGTGGTCCCTTAAGTGCAGTGTTTTCTCCCACTATACCCCTCCTCCCTATTCCACTTTAAACCTCTTTCTCATCCCCTTTTTTCTGTCCCTTCTGACTGCTTTGCTAAAGCCTGGAACTTCCCAAATGACACTATTCCAGGTTCAGTATTCTTTTAATTTTTTTTCTCTCCTTCTTTTGAATTTTTTTTATTTCTAATCCATCTTCTCCTTTATGGTTTCTCAGTACATCACCATATTTGCCCTCTTCCTCCTCCTCATTGCCTGTTGTGTGTTGCTACTCCTTCACATCCCCTCTATTTCTCTTTTCTCAGTCTCTAACCCTCCCACTTACTCTTCCTCATAAATAAAAAAGTACAAAGTGAATGGCTGCAGACCAAAACGATGGGGAGAGAAAGAATAATCGGCTGAGGTTTGAATCCGCTGCAGCCGTGGCGACGCCAGAGCCCAATTGCTTCCATTAGACAGCCCATAATAAGCCCTTGCATCTCTCACTACTTGCCGCTGGCCAATGATTAGTAATTGCAGGCAGGCATCGGCTAATCTGAATCAAACGGTTGCTCCAAGATGCTTGGATCAGTTTTGCATTGCCAACATGATATTGTGGTACAGTGAGGCAGCATAGAGAGTGACACCATATCACTGCCCTGCAGATAGAAACTCCAAAGCTTATATGAGAATATGATGCGGAAGTGAAATGAAAGATTTTAGCCCTGAGCCACAATGAATCTGCAAATGTGTGCTGAAAACTTTACACTACAGAAAAGTTGGTCTTGTAAATAAGAATTTAGATTTTATGTGTCTATAAAGAACATGACTGAGGTACAGTAGACAAAATATGTCTGCCCTACAAGAGAACAGAAATAGAGAAATTGAGAAATATTTTGAGAAATACCACCTAAAAGAAAGAAAAGGTGTATTATTAGTAATAGCGGGAACTGAGTACTTTGCCAGGTGTCTGTCTGTGGACATATTCTTTCTAGTATGTTTGTTTAAACTGTGCAAGATGCAGTCACAAAACTTGGTGTTTAGAGATCAGAGAATATAATGAAGGCTAAGTTAAAAAATGGTTGTGGTACATGGAAGGGGTCCCCCCACCTAACGCCCCTTGCCTGATTTGGCATTGCGGCTGGTGTGATCCAATTGCAAGATGGTCTCTAATTTATCCTACATTTTACATTGTGATTTCAAAATGTGATGCTTTGATTTAATGACTCAACCCTGTCTTGCCCATTTGTATTGATGCTCCAATATATTAGATTAGATTATATTTAACTTTATTGTCATTACACAGGTACAGGTATAAGGCAACGAAATGCAGTTTAGGTCTAACCAGAAGTGCAATAGTAGCAAGCGCAGGATATACAATGGTTCCATAAGTGCAGGACATGGATATGTACTGAATAAATATAGAGATGAATACTATTATAACCAGAATTTTACAGATAGATTTGTCCTATGAATATAATATATAGATAACTAGTATTGTGAACAAAATTTACAGCTGGATAAGTATTGAATATAATATACAGATGGTTGTTACTAGAACAGAGTGTACAGGTGAATATGTACTATGAATATATACAGATGGCTATTACTATAGACAGAATGTGAGCATAACATACAGATGGCTATTACTATAAACAGAATTTTTACAGATAAATATATATAATAAGTTAGGCTAAAATGAGCAGTATAACAATGGATTTAAGGTAGTACAAATAAAGTTTGAACAGAAACTATCCAAATTAAAGTGCAGTGGAAAGTAATTGCATTTTACAGTTAAAGTACGGTATTGCAAATGTATATGTAAACAATTGGTACTGTAAATAAACAGTCGGCAGTGCAAATTGATATTCCAGTTAAGGTAAGTAGTGCAAGATGCAGATATAAACGGTTGTTACTATAATAACAGTCAGCAGTGCAAGTGAACATTATAGTATTGCAAATAACAAAATGAAGACAGGTGTGAGGAGGGAGAGGACAGTCTATCAGTAAATGAGGGGAGTGGGATCAATGAGGATTAGAGTTCAATAAAGAGACAGCTCTGGGGAAAAAACTGTTCTTTAGTCTGCAGGTCCTGGTCCGGAGGCACCTGAACCGCCTGCCAGAGGGCAGGAGAGAAAACATTCTGTGGTCTGGGTGAGAGGAGTCCTTAAGGATGCTGCAAGCTCGATGCAGACAGCATTTCCTCTGGATGTGCTCGATGGCGGGTAGTGGAGTCCCAGTTGGTCAGGATGCTTTCTATTGAACAGCGATAGAAGTTCACCAGGATAGTCGAGGAAAGCTGATTCTTCCTCATTATCCTCAGGAAGAAAAGGTGCTGGTAAGCCTTCTTGACCAGGCAGGAGGTGTTGGTTGACCAAGACATGTCCACCGAGATGTGGATCCCCAGAAACTTGAAACTGGAAACACGCTCAACAGCCATTCCATTGATGTGGATGATGTTGTAAGCCCTGACACAGCAACACATGGAATTTGCATTAATTGATAATATCTAAATAAGAAAACATATTTAGAAGGCTGATATGAAGTTTGACAAAAGAGAAAATAGTTTTGCTCCAAGGAACAAAAATAAGTAGTTCATTCTTTACTTACTGCTACTAGTACGTTCAAAGGCATCATAGTCTAACTTTGGGTTAGGCTATTTTTTTCTTCATTCATAAATGTGAGTCAAGTGGCTTTACATATAGAGAACCATAACTCAATGGTTTGAAAAAGGAGACTGAAATGATCACAGTAAGTTGACCTTTGTGAAATTACGTTCACAGAGCTAAAATTCCAGAGCTACAGTACGTCCTATCAAAGTTGTTCTGTTGCTCTTCTTATGTTTTGAGTTGATCTACTTTGTGTTCAATTTTGAGTGTTTTCAACATTGGTAAGGCCTATCTTTACATTTCAAATTGAAAAACAAACAAAGGGAAATATACGTATCAATGTCTGGCTGGTGACAGGGTACTGGGCTTCAAACCAGATTTTGACTGAGTCAGGGTATACCTCTTTGTTATTTGGCTTAAAGCTAGGGCTACACATTTGTTATTGTTAAATCAGAACACATGCTCTTTAATGAGGTTGTTGCTTTTAGTGCCCATCTGTCACAGAAATTGCGGCTGAGAAGCCTGTGACACATTTGAGAGGCTACAGTAGGAACCAGAGCCTACATTAACTGTACGTTTGCAAATTTGGCCACTGTCACTCATGTCAAGTCAAGTCAAGTCAAGTTTATTTCATCCATAAAAATGGAAATTACAGTGCTCACACTCGCCATCCCCCCCTACAAAAACTAGAGAACAAATACATTACCACAAATACACTACAATATTATACATAAATACAATTTAAAAAAAAATAAAAACTTATAAAAATGTACGTTTAAAGTGCTTGTTGTGCTGTCTAATAGCCTGAGGTACAAAAGAGAGAGCATACCGCTTAGTTTGTGTCACAGGAGGTCTTAGCCTACCACTACGCTCTATAACCCTACCAGTCAGATTACCATGAAGAGGGTGTCTTGTCATGTTACTGTCTCTCAGACTTTCACAGTCACATTTCATTAACTCTTCAGGCTGTTGCCCATACTTTTTTATATATCACAGTTTCTGTTCTGTCAATTCAATTTCAGTTGCACCTTATGGGCATGAAAGTAAAGAACAATTTTGCTAAAACATCAAATTAAAATCCAGACATGTAATCACTTCTCAGTGCATGCATTTATTTGTGTGTCAGGGTTTGGACATTGCGTATTCCAAAATTGAGCACCAACTTGGAATTTATTGGCTTTCTGTAGAAAACAAGATTAATGATATGAAGATTAATCCATTGAGCAAAAACAAGTTATTTCTTTACATATTCACATAGGTAAATAACTACAGAGCCATCTCCCTTCTTCCATTTCTATCCAAAACTCTTGAGCGTGCCATTCATAATCAACTCTCTACTTATCTCCACCAGAACAACCTTCTTGACCAGTCTGGCTTCGAGGTGGTCCACTCAACAGAAACTGCCCTCCTTGCTGTCACTGAGCAGCGTCACATCGCTAGTGCAACCTCTCTGTCTCTTCCGTCATCATCCTTCTGGATTTTTCTGCTGCCTTTGAGTGAACCACCAGATCCTCATTTCGACGCTCTAGGTGTCTCAGGCTCTCTTTGCTCACATCTTACTTGCAGACCGAACCTATTGGGTAATTTGGAGAGGATCTATCTCCTAACCTTGCCCACTCAAAACTGGGGTTCCTCAGGGATCAGTCCTGGGTCCCCTCCTCTTTTCTCTGTACACCAACTCTCTCGGGTCTGTCATTCCCTCACGCAGCTTTCCTTATCACAGCTACGCAGATGACACCCTACTAATTCTCTCCTTTCCGGAGTCTAAAACGCAAGTAGCAGCACATATCTCTGCTTGTCTGACTGAGATTTCTTCTTGGATGTCCACACACCATCTGAAACTCAACCTTGACAAGACTGAGCTCCTTTTCCTTCCAGGGAAGGGCTTTCCTACCCAGGACTTGACTATAACAATTGACAACTTTGTGGTAATCCCCACCCAGACTGCAAGAAACCTGGGTGTGACACTTGACGACCAACTCTCCTTCACTGCCAACATTGCTGCAACTGCCTGATCGTGTAGATACAGATATGTAATGGAAGGATATGTCCCCTTCTAATGCAGAAGGTGGCAAAGATTCAGGCTCTAGTCATCTCACGTCTAGACTACTGCAATTCCCTCCTTGGCTGGCCTGCCTGCATATACCATCCAGCCCTTGCAGCTCATTCAGAACTCAGCAGCTCAACTTGTCTTCAACCTCCCCAAGTTCTCTCGCACTACACTGCTCCTCCGCTCTCTTCACTGGTTACCAGTTGCTGCACGCATCCGCTTCAAGACACTAATAATTGCATACAGGGCCACGAACGGATCAGCCCCAGCTTACATACAATTGACATTGGCATGGTCAAACCCTATACCTCAATCAGCCAACCTGCTCGCTGCCGCCACACAGCGATGGACAACTTATCACTCAACAAAATCCTGACTGTTTGCTGTAAGGGATATATATATATATATATATATATATATATATATATTAAAGCTGCACTTTCCTATGGCTCTTTGTAGTTTTGTGCTCTTAAACTTACTGCTTGTTGTCTGGAGTTTGCACCTTCAAGGTTGAAAGCATTTAATTGGAAATGTAATGTAATATAACATATTCTCTTTTGTTCTCTTTGGCATGCATTATACATTCCATGCCCCTTTCCCTGTATTGTATTGTTTCCTTCTTTCTTCTTCTTCCCTTCAGCATATTCTTTGTCATGTCTCTGTCATCACACATGGCTGTATGCAGACCGGAGTGTTGGGAATTGGTATGGGTACAGATTCAATTATTGACAAACAATCAAAACAGGGCAACACCCTGGGACAAGAGACCAATAACTGAGCTGTGAAACAGGTGTCATAGGTGGTGTTCCCTTTAAAATATACTGTTGATCTGAATTAATTTGATTAATTAATCTGGTATCTTTGAAGGAACAAAAGAAGGATGAATTTGAGCACAGACCTGTTTAACCAGCCCTTATTACCCCAAATACACAAATAATCACAACTGCTGTTTAAAGTATAACAGAATTTATTTAACTGATACAAATACTGATGGCCAATCAATTATTATCATTGTAACCTATATACCTTTTTTAAACTACAACAAAGCAAAAACAGCAAGCATGTGGTGAGCATGTCTCTGTGTGTGTGTGTGTGTGTGTGTGTGTGAGAGAGAGAGAGAGAGAGAGAGAGAGAGAGAGAGAGAGAGAGAGAGAGAGAGAGAGAGAGAGGGTGGATGAACCACCGCCGGATGTGAGACCCATTTGTAGTTGAATACAAAAAAACATGAAAAATGGCTGCTCGCTTGAGCTGCACAAAACTATTTAACCCCAAGAGGGCGATAGTGGGGCTGGGTTGCAGTGCCACATGGCTATAGCTAGCATGTGTGTGTATAGGTTAGCATGTGAGGAGAAAGAAAAGAACGCTCTTGATTCTTGATTTTCGGGGCTCTGAAAATAAACACTCCTCGTTCCATGATCTGTTCGCTGAAACCCGAACCCTTGTTTGCAATGGGCCGCGAGGCAAGGGTCTTGTTCTCTCGCTCAGTACAGCAACTAAGTTCTCCGCAGCAGGAGAAGCAATTGCAGCATTACAGTTCAATAAGCTCCATTATTTAACACAAAACGTCAACCTCTTGGTGATATGATACATTCAGAGCAACACTGGGACACGGTGGTCCCAATCACAGATTAATGGCAGAACAAATAGCAACAATAGCTTTAACACATTAATAAACAAAATACGTGTCCTACATGTGCACAATTCAATATGATAAACTAAATAAACAATTCTCTTTCCCAAAAGTATGTATTTTGTAAAATAAGTAAAAATTAAATTGCATTATATTTGTCTTTTTGTTTTTTCAAGACCTTTCCACAAAACAAATTGCAAAACACATACTTTACTTTTGAGTATGTTTTGAAAGTAATTTTGAAAGAAGACTTGATTTTTGTTAACATTGTTTATATTTGTCTTTTATGATAACTGGGGTAATTCGTTTACCCTTCATCTTCTGTAACATTTCAATATATTTGTGTGATTGTGACAGTGGTAGCATGCACAAAGAAGTATTCCCAAGATGGTGTCTCAAAACTGTGTGAGAACAAAGAACAGCCAAAGAAAGTAAAGGAAATATCTGTGTGCTCAAAGTCGTCCTTGAATATTTTTACGCCATTTGTGTCTTTCCAAGATTAGACAGAAGAGAAACAGCAGACATGCTAATAAAAAATGGAAAAAAGGCCATTCCATGCAATAAAGATTGCAATTACAAAAGCTAACTAAATGAAGGGCATTTTTGTGTCAGATGGATTTCATTTCCATTTTTTCACGTTGTTGCACATCTGTGTTGCTTCAACAAATGCCGGCCCTGCTATGAATAATGACAGGCCTGTACAGTAGCTTGGCATTTCTCCTGCAGTCTGCCACGCCGACCAAAACATCCACAGCCCACCGCCATGTTTATGGATGAGATGTTGCACGTTGTACCACAGGGACAGGTTTCAACTGGACCACGCAAAATGAAAAAAAAAAAACTCTGCCATCTGTACCCCTGACATTTCCCACACCATCCAAAGAGTGTGAGCATCTGGTGTTCACCTCTCAGCTTGTCCAGGATTCGAAGTTGTCGTAATGTCATGCCAGCATGTGGTTTGTGTGCAGGAACCAGTGTGAGCCATATGACGTGTAGAATGCAGTTGGAGTATCTTTTTTTCTTGTGTGTCCGTGTTTATGGGTGTTGAATTCCAGTTTCTTTTTTTCAGCCGCCTTGCTTTTGTTACCTCAGCTCTTGCTCGACTATAAAAGAAAAACTGACTGCCCTGTGTGACAAAACCAATTCGCCACCTCTTGGTACTCATTGGCTGTGCATGTTTGTTGTATGCCTCCAAGTTGAATGGAGAATCAAAAAACAAAGAAAAGTCTTGATGCAATGGTGGTCCTCCGTTTAACAACAGCAACACTATATACTGTAAAACGTCCCTTTACAAACTCTCCCACAACTACTGCAGTATAATCCAAGTCTCGTTTATCCAGTCGTATGCTCAGTACTTCCCAAATACATACCTTTTCACTAAAACCATTATTAACAACACTTTCACATGAAAGGTCTCACGCTTGTCAAGTCGCTTTCTTGTCCAGACTCACATGGCCAAGCAGTGCACCTGCGCAAGATTCACAGACACGTAGCGGATGAGTAGGCCTATATGAAGCTCAGATGTTGGAGACGAGTTGTAGTATTTTAGCTTGAATGAGAGTACGTTCTCAACTTGTTCATTGGACCAAGTGATTTGAAACTTTAGTCTTTTGTAAGTGTACTGTTTTGAACCTGTTACAAGCCATTGATTAGGTAGGTGCTAGAGATAGTTTGCATGCCATTCAGTTATACAATGCAGTCTCAAAATCATTATTCAAAGCTTTCCTTTGATTATGAAAATATCCACCAGAATAGCACACGTTGCACATCTACATCTGATGGCATAATGAAAGCTGGACATCATGACATCATCGCAACCAAATGTCCTTGTTTTAAGCACAATATTGCTTATATTAATGTGTATTCAGTCGCACATGCGTCACTTTGACACAAGTAGCCTACAAGATGCTAACGAGAGACTTCTGTAATGTCAGTGTAGTAAAAATTGACCTACTTAATGAAGTTGGTTCATTGCTGGCTACAAGTTAGCATCAAACAACAAAGGCTGTCACTGGGATGGCGTTTATTCATAGATAGCTAAAGATAGTTCATAGATAGCTAAATGTTTTTGAAATGACTGCTAGCTTAGCTTCAAGCTAGCAATCAAAGACAACAAAGGCTGTTACTTGAATGGCTTTTTGAGCGTTAGCAATCAAATATTCATAGATAGCTAAAACGTTTTTGAAATGATTCCCATCTTCTGTCAGTGTTTGTAATGAGAAAAGATGGATTTGGATTTTTTCATGGATTTCACAAATTTCATTATGACACGTTATGCCGTAAACTGTTTGAATATGAGCATGTGCGACTCAAATCTGCACTTGACTTACTTTGGGCAATGACAGGCATATTTGCAGTGTGTATCACAGTTGTGCACACCCAAGATGGCACTCTATCAATGCCAACATACACAACATGTTACATCAGCCCCTGGCCAAAGCTTAGTTTACAACACAAGTCATATGTTTTTATTTAAATGATGGAGCACCAAGCTTACTTCACTGACTTGGCCTTGGAACAAAGGTTGCACGGTTTGAAAGCCCTTTCAGTCACTGCTGAGGGCTCTTTTTGTCCATTGCGGTTAGACGGACAGGGCGACTCGGCCATGTGTCACGGTACATTGGTATCCCTCTATGGTTGAAGCAGCCAGGGTGTTTCTACTTGTTCAGACTCTATCACTTGCTCTTGCCTCTTTCTATAGCTGGGTGGCCTTGGCCTGAATCGGACAATACAAAGAGATGGAACATAGAGAAAGCCCAATGAGAAAAAGAAACCAAACAAAACCTCCAAGCTGTGAGTGAATTCTGGTTCTGTGCAGAGTTTCTAAGAGTGCTTACAATAGCACAATGAGCTTCTCTGTGTGTTCATGCCCAAGTGCACAGGTATGTTTACGTGTTGCTGCAATGTATGTGTTAAAGTCTGCACCCACTTTACACTTCATTCCTCTTTCACCTTTATAATGGATGGAAGGTCTGTGTATGTATGTAACAAGGGTTAGATTAATAGCAAGTAGGTGCTGATGGATTGGAACAGTGGCCCGGGTGTGGGTCTGTGGCTAAACATGACCTTTTTTAAGATTTGGTGGGAGGTGAGGGTATTTGAGAAACATATCAGACACAAAAAAAGCCTAAAACTGAAAATACCAAACCAAAAAATTTGTGCCTTTCCGGGTCTTTGTTTTGTGGGATTTGTTCTGTATTCAACCCAGGGTCTAAGGATAAAGAATACTTTTTTTTACTGTGCACATTATGTAGCCCTTTTGAGGCAAATTCGGGATTTTGTGCTACATAAATGAAATTATTGAATCTGGACAAGACTTGTTAGCGCAAGGTTTCTTGAGACATAGAACCACAGACATCTTACTTTTAAAGGGTTCTGGTTTTTAGAGTTAATTAAATTTGATTAATATAGCCCAAGATCTATTTTGTATGACAGAGGGTCTTATAATGTACCGACTGTGAAACCCTTTGAAGAAAACAACAATTCTCCAAAGGTATCCTGCACTGTAGAACCTTCTGAACTTTATCTTGGATAAAGTGAGCTGAAGTATTGTAATGCAAACAAGCAGAAGAAGGCAACAGAAATTTATTCTGTAGGCGTGTGTAGGGAAAACACACTTTTAAATGCAGTGTGAATGACAATGAAATGTGGGTTTGTTCCCATCACTAACAGCGGCAGCTGTCACAATCAGCAAACAGTCCTTAGGTACAGACCCCACAACACAGCCACTGTGCTCCCATCAGGGACACAGCCAGTACCTATTTCACTCCTATTTTCATTTTGTTGTTGTAGTAAAATGTCAGCAATGCAACAAAACTCCAGTATGCTGTTTTGACTATGTAGCACATTGTTAAACTATGTGTGACCTAGTCAAAAATTTTTTCCAACTCTAGAAAGACCTCCATTTACGTCCTCTAGTCAGTAGCCAGCTGCTGCATTTCTTCTGAAGTAACCTTCAGGTTATGTTGAAGCCACTTCCCATTCAACCAGAATGAAAAGACACTGGCAGTTTGAATGAACGCAGTGGGACGCATGTGCTGAGGCATAAAGAAAGTTTATTATTATGTTGTTACAACCTCCCTAACACTAACTAATGTTTCTCCCATAAGAGACGATGATGATCTAATGAGGGGAGATGGGCTCAGCATTGAAACATTGTGTCTTGCTTTAGCTGGCTAGTAATGAAGCATCACGGACAAAAATCACCAAAACTCAATTAGCCATGTCAATGCTCCGTTTGGTTGCACCGAGCGTGTTATTCCTAATGTATTTTCATAGCCCTCTGGTTTCAGCTCTCGGCCTGTTCGACTGGTAACTGAGTACCATACTGTAAGGTTAAAACAAGGATTCACAAACAAAATGCTGCTAATGCTGCTTGCAGCTATACAGCTGCCTTACCACTACAGAAAACTGCTAAAGCTACTACTCCAAGTACTGCAAATACCACATTCAGAACTAGCCGAATTGGTACAGTAAGGGCTGATGTTAGGGACCATCTTAAAACTGAAAATGCTAAAATTGTATCATTGAAATGTTAAACCAACTTTATTTCCATCAGGGTTAGGGTCCCATTGCATGATTAACATCCTTTTATATTTTCTCTTTTTACCTGATAAGCTATTATGGCTTGTCTATCCAATATCTTTTTCATTTTGGATCACAGAAACTTCATCTGGGGCTCCTTTACAGACAGTTTTTAAAGAACTATACTGCAATATGGCCCTATGAGGTATTCTTGTATTTCCCCACCTTTTATTATTTCATATTATTATTTTTATTCTTTCTTATTTTCAGTTTAGACTTATTTTCAGTCTAGACTTATTTTCAGTCTAGACTTACTTCTTATAATACTTAGAGTGTCATGTTGCCATGAAGTAGGCAACATTACATTGTTATTTTGAGAGCAACTAAACATACATAAAAAAATGTATAAACAGCACTAGAAAACAATTTAACATATAAAATGAGACAGGCAGGTTGATTTGTAACAACTTCTGTAATAATTGATCTTGGCTTTAAGTATTCTGACTCAACGGATTTGCATTGCTGGGATGAAGCCTGACATTGTGCCGGATGTCCCTTTCTGCCTGCTATCTCCACTATCTATTTAGCAAGGGCACGATCGCTGCACTTAGGGCTTATGATGCTTTTGATTGATCTGTCCCGCCCGGATTTCGCAATGTCGGAATTGTGGCAATTCACACAAATTCAACAAATCACCTTGACGTTGGTGTGACTCGAAATTTTGACCAGTCACCGCAACTTTTTCGCAAATTTTACCTGTTTCCCGCAACTTCAGTCCCAGCAGTCCCACATGCCAGAATTTGAAAAACGGGAGATGAGACGTACAGGATGACTTAAATTGAGAACAGCTACAATTGTTATTGTAAGTGCAATGATAGGTCCAATAAGTAACTCCAATAAGTCCTTGATCAAACCATATGAATGTGTGTCCTAGGCCAGGATAGGAAATTAACTGACAATGGAAAGATCAACAAGCCACTGACAGATATGTTCAAATTTGATTCATTCAATAAATTAATTTTTGTCTTAAATCCACCAGCCATTTTCATATTATACCAACATTTGCAGCATCCTCAGCCTTATTGGTAAGGTTCCTAGGAAAACTCAGCCCAGAGTAATTTTATTCTCCCCAAAACAAGTTTCCTTTTTATCCTTTTACTACTTTTTTGGCAACTTTCTCTGTCACCCGCAACTTCGTTGCAACAAACATACAAAAAACATTGCAACTTTTATTGCAATTGTTTATAAAAGCTCCTGCAACATCAGGCATTTTGGGCCGCAACAATCTCAAAAAAAAGTCTGCGAAATCCTGGAGGGACTGATTAGTTTAAAGAAAAACAAACAAGCAAGAGCATTTTTCCCCCTATTCTAAAATAGATAGCCAGACCATACTCCAGTGCTGACTCAGTGAATATAGGGTTAATTGTGATTTTGTTTTTTTCAATCCAACCAAGGTTTGCTCTATGTAAACGGCACTTTGATAACCTATTTGTTTTCACTTTTGTAATTTCCATAATATGTTCTGCTGGCTTTGTCTGGGGGTATTGTAATAATCCTGTTTCTATCCAGGGGAGTACACACTGTCCTGTGAAATAACATTAACAGTATCTAATGACAAGGTGGAAAAATGTCGCAGTAAGAGCCTGCAGTCTCCTTAAGAGTCAGCATAATCAGAAACAAGCAAATATCATTTGTCATTTCTTTACAGTTTATTAACACATAAATGTTTACACACAACATGTAGGGTATGAACTGGTCTTGAACCCAAGTCATTGGAAACAGGAAAACACTGTGTATAATAATGTACATGTATAAATAAAGTATCTCCTTTGTGTAATTAGAGCAGCTACCTGAATAAATTTTCCCAAATTAGACCCTGAGAGTATTTGCACTTTGTGTTTAATGTTGCATCCGATACTTGTTACACTTGGCTCCAATTACCCAAATCATCTTTAACTCCCATTCACAAAACAAACTCAGGCATAGCTGGATTCTTAACAGTGGGAATTGTTAATGCTGTGGGTTTTGGACTTGTTCCGTTTTGTTGTACAGAGTGTGCTTACAAGTATAAGGTAAAGAGCAATGGTGGTAAGGGACAAAAGAGCTGGCAATGGGCATCTATGACAAGGCAAAAACAAAAAATATGGCAAAGGAGAAGCAGGGGGAGAGACAAAGGAAGAGGAAGTGGGATTATGATAATGACAAGGCGACAGCTGTTCAGCTGTGGCGAGGACCTGTATCCCCTGAGTTAGGACAGAAGCCGCCGTCTATGCCACCAGTAAAGGAAGGTAGCCAGGACAGGCAAAGAGATAACAGAGCTGCATGAAAATGTGTAAAAGTAAACAGAACATAATTGAATATATTAAGCTTAGATGTATCATGATAAAGTCAAGAAAATACCTTCGCTCTGCCTTTAAATAACAGCACAGCATGTCAAATCTCAATCCTCTACTAATTTTACTCATAAAAGATTAATTTACTAGTCATGTGGAGCACTACTCAGTTCTATGGAGCTTTGTCATGTCTGACCAAAATAACCCCTGATGATTTCATAGTGATGTCACCAGGGTTATCTTGGCTTAAGCTTGGAGACTACAAGTTTTTGATAAAAAATCTCAATCCAAAATTACAAAACACAGATGATGGCCATTTCTTTGAAGCGCCATTAGCGACGATGCCAGTGTCCCTCTTCTGGAAGTGATGGGGCCAGTATATGCTTCAGAGTGTTCCAGTCGATACATTCAGAGAAGACAAACAGTCAGAACCAACGATGCACGCAAGCAAATTGTATTTTACCGTCACAGCAAACGAATACAGTAAGACTCCCTTTACACATGCACTTGGCTACGGTAACCCCTCACACAGGTGCTCTTTTACTATTATCATTGTTTCATCTTTGCCTTTCTCTCCCTAATTTTTATGTACTCCTCCTTAAATTCCTGTCTGACAAGATTTTATTGGGGCTTTAGGAACACAATACAACATCTGTCCACCTGATGGGAGGAGAGGCGTCCTCAGTAACGTATCAGTCTACTTAGTCCATCTTTCTTCTTGTGATTCCGACTTTCACTGGAACACTGCCAGTGACTGTTAGTCAGCAGAGACATCAGTGATTCATTCTGCAACAGCCTGCATGAAAGAGATAGAGACATCACAGATCATCATTCTGTTTCGCAATTCAAAGGCATCTACTTATTGAGGTTTCTGAGTCTCTTTAGCATTTTTGGAGCATATGGTGGCAATGTACTCTCAAGATTAAAGGAACAATTTAACCCCGACTTGTAATTATCTAGTCAGGACAATGTCAGCAGAGGCCTATACAGTATGTTGACATCAGTCTTCATAGAAAATGTAATATATTTAAGTAATTTCTTTGAAATAGGGATTTGTTTTTAATTATCATATAGTCACACTACTTGTTTCAGCACAAAGCATAACTATTGCAATATGCTGTGCTTACTTTTATTAAGACTTCTGATCTTTAAAGATGCTATAATTAATATTTTCAAGTTGGCAATAGATCAAATGACATGTACTGTATGTGAAAAGTTGTCACTCAAACTCAAACACTAATCACTGTTTCCATGTTTCCCTCAACACTGCAGACTGTTTTAGTGTCCTGTATCACCATTCTCATCAGCGTTGTTTCCAGACACAGTAGGCAGCGGTTTTCAGTGGAACACCTCTGATAAACTAGATAGATCAAACTATGTGACGAATGTGTAAATTAACTGCTACCTCCTCTGTCAGCTCTAGCCACTGAAAAGAAATAAGAGGAGAAATCAGACCAATCACAACAGCTGTTCAGTCTGACGTCATGTTGCCTGAGCTCATTACAATTCATGAGCTGGGTAAAGGATGTTGATAGCCAGGCTCTCATTGGCTAGCTGTTAGCCAGTCAGAGTTAAGCAGCTTAGCTTGTTGAATATTCATGAGAACTGGCACAAAATGAGCTGAATCTTTCTGCAGGCTTTCCATGCCACAAAGTCATGAAATACGTGTGGCAGGGCACCTTTAAAGGTGTTGATATGTCAATACTATGTTGACACCTTTGCCTCATAGTAGCTCAAAAAATAGTTATACAAGATCTGACAAGATAAGTTAAGGCTTATGTTTCAAAATCTGTCTAAATGAGTCAAATTGTGCACTTGTTTGATTGTCCAATTACACTTTATGATGTTCCCAAGCCTCGGTCAAGATAAGGGAAAATGTTGATAACGACCTTAAAATTGTTAAACCCATTCTATTATTTCTGACTATTCTTTTTACTACTTTTCCTGTACAGTATATGATTAAAATGCATTTTTCTAAATGTTTTCAAGAGATCAGGCAAGTCCATCATGCTAAGTGCTACAGGAACTACAATGATATTTGACTTTTCAGCATCTTTCAAAATCTCTAACATTGTAGCACACCAAGCTACCAAAACTGTCCAAAAGACCATGGGAACCTTGTATTACAAGTATTTTCTGCCTTGACATTCAGTAGATAAGAGAAAAAAGACAGACATGATTGGAAGCTTATATTCTATTTGGTCTTTGATTACTAAAGACAAACATGCCTAGCCTCTAGTTCATCTGTTTATGTTGGAGAATTACAGTACACGTCAGGTTTCCCCTTGAAGACCAGCACTGATTACTAAGAACCAGGTTAAGTTGGGTTGGCTGTCCTTGCAGCCCCATGAAACCTCATTGCCTCGTCCCCAGTAAGCCTCTCAGATCAATGGACACATTTGAGGGCCAGAAGGCTTGTCTTAATCCCTCAGCGTCATCGATTACCATCCTTGTTACAGCCTTCACACCCCCAATCCCCCACCCCCACCCCTTTTCTATTTCTAACGCCTCACTCTCTTGTTTCCCTCCTATCAGTCTCCAGCCCTTCCCTTATTTGCATCTTTCTCAGTCGTTCTCTAACTGTAATTTTTCTTCATCTCTTTCTTTCATGCTGTGTCTTCCCTCCAAACTACCCATTCTCAACTCTTTTCTCTTTTCAGCTCTTTTCTTTGTCTCTGGGTCTCTCACTATCTTCCTTTTATCTCCCTGTCTCCCACTATATCCCATATCTCTCTTTATCGCTTCTTCTTTCTCGCCCTACACTCTCATTCAGTCCCAAAGGCCTTAGGCTCCCAGCAGTGGATTATCACACATCTAAGGAACTCAGCTCTCTCAGTCCTGTCGGTCCAATTAGTTGTCAGATTTAGCATCGTCATTCTACTGGAGTCTCCACAGGCCAAATCATCCTCACAATTCCACATCCAGGAATATACAGCATGTTTGCGTGGATAAATGGTTCGTACTTAAATATGTGTTGATGACATCCTTTTATGATGGCATTGGAATTACAGTAATGTGTGCTTTCAAAGATAGCTTGCAGTTGTGACCCCATAATTTAAGAGAATCGGAGAAGGATGCACGTGCATTTGCGTGAACATTATCAGTCCTATCTGTTCCAGTATCTTCTTTGGAAAACAAGCCACCAATTTGATCAGAGTCTAATTATAGCAATCGCTGTTCATGGGAGAGCAGAGGAAGCTAGAAAAGAGAGAGAAAACCGCAGAGACTTGCGTGGAGATCAAAAGGAGAAGGTGGAAACAACAAAAGACCTGTTCAACATGAAAGAGGGAAAGAAAATTACAAAAGATGTGTAAAAGTCGGAAAGTAAGGTGTGGAAGGTTTTTGGTTCAAAAAGAGACTTTACAAATGACAGACACTTTCAGATCAAACATGAACCAAACAAGCACACATTTCCCATTATTTGAGATTGTAGCATGGTAATAACTCATATTGAAACATCCGGACAGCATATCAGACCACTTTTAACAGATAGCGGTGATCTCCTTAAGCCACTGCCGTTTTATTGTAAATATCCACATAAAAATATGGCTTTAAAACTGAGAAAATGGTCATAAAAAAAAAATAAAACGGAGAATAATATTTAAAAAATGCAGATAGAAAAAAAAAGAAAATTCAACTTTATTGTCATTACAAAGGTACAGGTACAAGGCAAAGAAATGCAGTTTAGGTCTAACCAGAAGTGCAATAGCAGTAAGTGCAGGATATACAACGGTTCCATAGTGCAGGATGGATATGTACTGAATAAATATAAAAATATAAACAGAATTTTACGGCTAGATTATCCTATGAATATAATATATAGATAACAAGTATTGTGAACAAGATTTACAGGTGGATACTACTATAAATAGAATTTTTACAGAAATGTACAATGATCATAATATACTGATGTTTTACAGAGTTTACAGGTGAATATGTACTATGAATATATATACAGATGGCTATTACTATAAACAGAATTTTTACAGATAGATATATATAATAAGTTAGGCTAAAATGAGCAGTATAACAATGGATTTAAAGGTAGTACAAATAAAGTTTGGGCAGAAACTATCCAAATTAAAGTGCAGTGGAGAGTTATTCCATATTACAATTAAAGTACGGTATTGCAGATGTATATGTGAAACAATTGGTACTGTAAATAAACAGTCGGCAGTGCAATTTGAAATATCAGTCAAGGTAAGTAGTGCAAGATGCAGATATAAACAGTTGTTACTATAGTAACAGTCAGCAGTGCAAGTAAACATTATAGTATTGCAGATAACAAAATGGAGGCAGGTGTGAGGAGGGAGAGGAGAGTCTATCAGTATATGAGGGGAGTGGGATCAATGAGGATTAGAGTTTAATAAAGAGACTGCTCTGGGGAAAAAACTGTTCTTTAGTCTGCTGGTCCTGGGCCGGAGGCACCTGAACCACCTGCCGGAGGGCAGGAGAGAAAACAGTCTGTGGGCTGGGTGAGAGGAATCCTTAAGGATGCTGCGAGCTCGATGCAGACAGCGTTTCCTCTGGATGTGCTTGATGGCGGGTAGTGGAGTCCCAGTGATGCGCTGGGCGGTTTTCACCACCCGCTGCAGTGCCTTGCGCTCTGCCACAGAACAGCTCCCATACCACACTGTTGCACAGTTGGTCAGGATGCTTTCAATTGCACAGCAATAGAAGTTCACCAGGATAGTCGAGGAAAGCTGATTCTTCCTCAGTGTCCTCAGGAAGAAAAGGCGCTGGTGAGCCTTCTTGATCATGCAGGAGGTGTTGGTTGACCAGGTCATGTCCGCCAAGATGTGGATCCCCTTAAACTTGAAACTGGAGACACGCTCAACAGCCATTCCATTGATGTGGATGATGTCGTGCGTGGCTCTTGACTCTTTTCTGAAGTCCACGATGAGCTCCTTTGTTTTGGTGGTGTTGAGGAGCTGGTTATTTTCAGTGCACTATGTGGCCAGGTGCTTGATCTCCTCCCTATAGGCAGTCTCATCGTTGTTGCTGATGAGACCAATCACCGTAGTGTCGTCCGCAGATAGGGCACTACAGTAATTATTGGATCATATTATATTATTCATATCTAAATAATAACTATTTAAATATGTTTATGTCTTATTTCTGCTTAATCTAAAGCTAGGACTATAGCACACCACAAAGCAGATTTTTCCGCACCAGAAAACAACCAATTCTGCTTTCATGGTCACATACACACTAGTACTACTAATAATTACTTATTTGAATAGTAAAAAAATAATCAATACTATTCGAATGCTGAAATTACTACTCAAATGTGATTTTTTGTTGTTGATTTTTTTGTATAAATATTGGCTAATTTCTCTCTTTTTACTGTGGCCCACCCACATGTGAAAAGGTCAGAGGAACAATAAGTAAGCAGGAGTGAGAGAAACAAGTCATTGTGAGGTCTTTAGCTCATGGAGCTATCGTCAACGTGACATACTGAGTAACATTAGAATAGTGGGAATCAGAAAAAGGGTGGGAAATATAGTTTTAACATGACTTTAATATCGCCATCAAAATGCTTATATTAGTTAGCTCGTCAGTGTTTCCTAACTGCGTTGAGAGTTATAGGAGCTTTATGGAGACAGCTAAAGTTAATATTAGCTGCCCCACAGCTGTCAGAGTTAGGTTCAACTTCATGTATTACCTTCTAATAGCTATATTGTCAGTAACGTGACAATCTGCAAGAAACAGGTTGCATATACCTACCAATATTAATTAATCTACATGAAATTTAAAGTTGAGTCCTTTAAAATATGGGGCACTATTTAGCCATTTTGCTACAGCAATGATTAACACACAAGGACTGTAAAAACTGTTTGTGTAAAATGTCAAATCTCTATCATGACAAACAGTAATAATGGAAAAGAATTAGTAGCTCTTCAGATATTGTATGTAAAGAGTGGAAAAGAATAACAAAGTTGATATAATTCACCAACTACTACAGTATATGGCATCCAGATGGGCTACCATTCCACCTGGGTATAGATGGACTCTTGCAAGGTAGCTTTCTGTGTGGACAGAGCAAAAGGCAAGCAGAAACAAATGTCCATGTAATTTTCCTCCTTTCTTCTCTGCCTGAGCAGTTTAATGAATGTTGGCAATCTCAGAAATACTGTTAAAATGGTAATGAGTGTGCAGGTCACAGGCTGGCCTCAGAGGGCATGGTCAAGGTCCAACACAAAAACGACATCCACCAGATGGGACTAGTCAGTGGCGGCAGGTCCTGAATGAGTAGCGCGACCATTGAATGGGAAGGATGGGGGTAATAGGGAACTATTTGGTGTGTGTATGTGTGTGCCTGAGTAAACAAGGGCAGGGCACCAAAATGCCCCTTGGATAACCAGTTAGGATTCAAAACTATGGGATAATAACATATTGCGTTGCTTCTTTAAAGGGTTATTTTATCCAAATTACACACAAAAATCTGTTTCTCACTAACCCACAATAATATACAGTCAAGGAATTTTGCTGTTGAAATTTGTTTTACTTACTTTTTAACCAAGAAGTCTCTTGGGATAGAAATCCCTTTGCGAGGGACAAGACAGCACACCATACAGTTACAGCTTAAATAGAAATAAAAAAAAGTTTTGTCCAGATTTTAAGATCTGTCACAAATCCTGCTTGCATGCAGTTACTATGAATGTTTTTATACATACAGTGTTAAAAAAAAAAATTAAAATATGAATGCAACATCTTTTATGTCCCTGTCACAATAATGTATATGTATAATCAATAGAACAAACGGTGACCTTTCTTTGTTAGGACGTAGAAAACTGTCTACAATTATCACTGTGTATTATGCATAGTAACTAATAGTAGTCTTTTCTATTTTTTTTTTTTTTTCTTACAAATGTGAGCACAAACCAAATCCATTCACCTCCATAGTCTCATATTGCCAGACCTACCACACTCCAACTACATCACTTGTCTTGTCTGGGATAGGGGAAAAAAAATTTCATTCTTGTTTTACCTTTCTTCAAACTACAACAACCATTAGCGGAGAAGGCTCTCGAGAGACGTGCCAGATGTCAGGCTTTATCCCAGTAACGTGCATCCGTTGAGCTAGTGAATTTCATGCTTTGGAAATGTGAAATGCTACGGCATAGAATAGACTTGCACGCAAAGTAGTGGAGGTAAAGCCAAAAGTCGAGACATTAAAGGTTCAGTTACACAAATGCGGGAAATTGACTAAAAGAGCAGCGGCATCAAGGGGATAGTAAGACACTTTTCTGTGTGTGTGTGTGTGTGTGTCTGTCAGTGTGTGTGTGTGTGTATGTGTATAAAGAGAGAGAAATGCCCCAAGAATATACATTTTTCTTTGTCTTTTTTTTTGGAAAAATAGATTAAAATGAGTTCCTCCCCTTTTATTATATTACAGACTGTCATGAATTGTTTGTGTGTGGTCTGTTTTTGAAGAATGCCAAGTATCCGGTGGGATGAGGAGGGGTGTCACACATTTCAATAGAGTTCTTATATTTTACTGTTTTCACTTTCAAAATGAATGCATGTATTCTTTCTCCAGAGCCTCATAGTCTGTCTTTAATTCCCTACAGCTCCTTTCTTTGGTGATCCCTTTCTCCTTCTGTCTCCTCAATAGCTGATTGATAGCGCTCCATTGGCTCACAGTTGCTGGGAATGCCTCGGGGATAAACAGTGGTTGTCAAGCTGGAGTTCATGAGGAGCTCAGCTATGACTTTGACTCTCAATGGGGTCTCTTGTAGCTCTTGTATGAAGTCATCAGTGTGTCCTGACCTCCCTGTTGACTTTTCCCCAATAAAAGCCATTAGCCAATTGTCCACTTGCGTACAAACAAGAAACCCACAGTGGCTGATTATGTGGTTATGGTATTATACGGTGGTTATAATAGAGTGATACTTCCTCTACAACAGTATTAGTAGGTCAGCAAGTTCACAGACAAACTTCTTTCAGTTTGTTATCTTTATCAACAGAGGAAATGGATATCTTTTTCTGTGATTGCTCCTGAAAACATTGAGCTCCAAGACTTTGTTGGCTATAACTTGACATGTTTTCCGATACTTGTTGAAGTATTATTCTGTTATTTGTATAGGATTACAACTGACTGGCATGGCATAGCATTTCCTAAAAAAGAGGGGATTTTTTCTTACTGCTCTGGTTGGATTCTCAGCCTGTGCCAATTATGCCTATTAGTCCAATGAGCTGTAGGTAGAAGTTGCCAAGTTGTTGTCTTAACAAACTGCTCTGTACACTTGAGGCAATAGAGAAGTCTGGCTTCTGTGCTGTTCAGCAGGTTTGTCAATGTGGCTCGGTTTGATACTGCCAAATAAATGCTCTCTCTGCCTCCTGCCAGTAGTGATTTATGGCCGAATAGATCCTTGCCCTGTCCACTTTATCCCCAAAGAAAAATAATTTTCCAATTGAGCACAACTTAGGCCTTGAAGACAGACTTGATGTGGGGATAGAGAGGCAGAATATTTCATTGGCACCGACATTTGGCTGAATGATGCATACCTCAATCTCATGGGACTGAGATGGACTGATAGATTTAGAGGCTGTTTCTTTCCCCTTCTCATTTTCATGTACAAGACAGAGGTTGTCATTTCATGTGTAACACATTTAGAAAGATATAATTATAGATTTATATTGTAGACAGGGTTTACATGTAACCAGCAGGCCATATGCATTTTTCTACAGAAAAGCAAGGAAGCTGTCAGAGGCTGTAGAGTATTATATTTTCTAGGGCTGTAATCAACCAAAGAAAATCTTGGTTGACTGAAGTCGTGAAAATTTCGACAAAAAATCGACTGGGTGTGGGGGGCGGAAAAAAATGCAAGATTAATTAACTGTACTGTCCTGCAGTACTTGTCCTTGTAGGCTATTTGCATTATATTAAATCGTTTTGGACTTAATTATTTTGCAGTGAAATGCCACTCGTCGGTCGGCTCTGACAGCGCTGCATCAGCGCTCTGTGCATGTCCTCGCACGGAGCGCTGAACATCGGTGCTCGGCTTTGCGGCTCAGACACGAATAGACTATTCATTTAAAGCTTTTACTCTTAAACACAAAAGGCACGTCCACTTTAATGTATATTTAAACATATCTGTGGTCAAGCTCAGTGTTGTATAAACTCTGAAACTTTCTCTTTGAGTCCCTCACATTTTGCATGACGGTGTGGCGTGCTGGCGCTGTATATTAACAAGTTCTTAAACCTCAACCCTCCATAACACCAATGGGCCTCATATCCTGAGCAATAAAGTTGACAATTCCTTCCGTGATATTATTTTTGCGTTTGGATGATAGAGGCTTAACATCCAGCGTGGTGTGGGTGTGTCTGGGGGGGGTCTGGGTAACGCTATCGTTGTTGCGGGTGGGTGCGCCTGTAGTTATAAAACGATTATTAGACTATGAAATATGCCAATTCTGATATGTTCATATAGCCTACTCAAAACAGACAGGGCAACCTAACGCAGACAAGTTAGCTTACCGTTTTTAGGTGATATGCCATGTTTGTAGTCAGCTGCAATATGCAAACTGTTGCTTGCAAACTTTGCATTCAACTTTTTTCCGTTATCTATTTTTGTAAAATGCTGCCACACTGGCGATGTCTTCGACATGGTTGAGGACTGACTGTAAATGAAACACTCACAATTAAATAAATATTCAGCAAACCATCAGACTTTCTTCAACTAACCTAGCACTGTGATATGGCACATTATCTGTATGTATTTATTGAGGCAGTATAATGCAAAATAGACTGGCTGACCCGACAACCAAGTAATGTGCATTGCTTATGTTGTCAAGTCTGACAGTTTGTACACCATATGATTACTTGATTAATCAAGCAATTGATTGGCTGATTAATAGATCATTAAAAAATTGTTAATTAAGGAGCTAATAACAATTTGCTAACAGGGGATCAAATGAAAATATGTAATATGTGTAATACATATATCACTCTTAGTGATAAACCCGCAGAGAAGTATCAATTTACTCTGCAGTTTTCACTCCAGGCAGCTTTATTGATGCATTGTTTTGATTTTTTTGCCTGCAACATTACTGAGCAGCAGTAGCTATCAGCTGTTTTCTACCTGCTCAGCAGTAAACAGCAGACAAAGTTAGCAACTAGCTGGTGAACGTAGTCAAACATCAAGATGCTAAAGAGTCACATACCTTTTTCTACAGTTTGTAGGGACTAAAGTAGGGAATGTTGGACTTCTTTTTGTCAGGTGGCCACTAAAGTTGGGCGGTATACTGTCAAACCTCTTCCCTATTTTACCGCGGTATATGGTATTACCGTGACTAATTTAAAAATGATGACGTAATGCTCAAACGGCTTCACCAAACTGTGTGCTTGTGCATTTTCAGGCATTAAATAAATTATATTTAATAGTTAATCCTTGTGTCCTATGTCCAAGGAATGAGTGTCAAGCTTTGCACCAGTATCTCATTAGGAGGAGAGCTGTGCAGAGGCGGCCAGCCTGTTTCCAGAGACCAGTTGAGTCACAGTAGGCCGACAACCAATTGGTCAACACTTGCTACATGCTGCATGACTCGGAGAGCCTCACAAGGTTTGCACGTTCGCAAATTCAGATAGGGTTTCCTCATCAGCAAAGAGAGTTTTTAATGACAGTTAGAGGCAGAGCAAAAGCAGGTTTTATACTTTTACTGCATCTGCGTTAGAGTGTTACCGAGGTTGTTATCAGCCCTGGCCTGTCCTGGTCTGGTCTGCCGCTCAGGGAAATGTTTCTCTGTTCCGGTTTTCTGGATTCAATGAACATCTTTGGAAGCCAAGCTTCATCAGGATTGAAACTCGTGAGTTTGGGTTGTTTTCAGCCAAGTGCCTAGAGACTCCCCTGAGTTGCTTTGATGGCAGTCTATGTCGTGGTAATTGGTCTAGAGCTCTCAAAGGTCATTCTGTGTGTCGCTTGCTGTGGTGCTCAACTTTAACCAAGTTTTGTGCGAAACTAAAACTCTTTTAAGGCATAGTTAAAGACCCGCCTCAGTGGAAGGACTTTGTGTTTCATTTTTAACACTAACTGCAGCTGCATACTCCCTTACACAAGCGGGCAATGTGAAGCCTTGGGCACTACTTAATGCTAGATTGTATGCTACACATTTAGGCTAAACATTTTGACAGGACAGAAGCATATTTCAGAAAATATTTGGGCTTGCAGCCAGGTATCATATTATGTCAGCCAAGTAAGACAGCACAGCTTTCATTTGATCTAACAAAGAAATCAAGCAGATATTTACCTCCTGAAGTTGTTTTTCATATCCCCAGGCTACCCAGACTGTCAAATGTCCATGCACATGTTCTGCAAGTCACCAAAAATTCAAGCCATAATTGTGTACTATCACCTGTGTAAAGGCTGTTGTTGCTTTCCACATTAAGATGTATCAGGAGTGTCCCTATTGCACAGAGCTTGCAGCATGACTCCCTGGAGCAGCCACCTTCAACACGGCCTGCTGTTGGCAGCTGCCTCTGGGCAGGACCCCTCAGCCAATAAACATCCCTCTGCCTAAAGCCACTCTTTACAACACCTAGGACTGCAAGCCAGCCTGTCAATCACACGTCTAGGCCCCACTGAGCTGCCCAAACCACTGGTACTCTTGCCATGGCAACGCAAATCCCAACAGCCCGAGCTGTCAAGAACAGGAGTTCTCAGAAATATGAAAGACAAGAGTCTCAGATCCAGTATACACACATGGGGTTTGTGCCCTAGACCAAGATGTCTTGGTAATATGAATAATGCATCCCAACATTTATTTTATATTTTATAATACCATTTATTTATATAAACCAACCTTTACGATGTACAGTATATTAAAATAGATTTCATAATCAAATCGCCCCGAGAAAAATGTGTTTAAGTTACATTCTTAATTTTGCTTGCAGAAAGGAGGCTATGAGGAAATATTGAGGAAAACACTGTGTGAGCTCTCTATTCTCTAGAATCTCTATTCTATAGAATTGAAGTGGAAAACCAGACTCTCATTTGTTCAGGTTAATAGTTTCTCCAAGCACCCTCAAACAAGATTTGGTATAAAAATCAGCAACAGTGTAGATGGAGTACCCTCATTGTTGCCTTTGCTTGAAATATAAATGCAGAGAAGAAATTAGATTAAATATAGATGAATGGCGCTTTAAAATATATATATTAATTGAAGATCTTCCCTCAACTCTTGGCGCCTGAAACTGTAACAGTTCACAAAAAAAGGAGAGAAATGTTGACAATGACAATTTTAAACACTGACATCTCACTCTGCCTACATATTTGGTTTTCTTTCACTGACTTTGTTCCAAAAATGTCTAAGATTAAAAGATTTAAGTATAGAAAATTGGTCAAAAATATTTAACAAATTAAGAACTGTAATTTACAATGTATATTAGTTAATATAATTTCAGTTATTTTCAGTTTGATTGAAAAGTCCTTTGTGAAATAATTGCACACTATGGATTATAATGAGTGTTGTGTTGTGTTACCACTGCTGCCCGCCATTAGGGATTGCTATGTTAAATAAACTGCTGCACAGTATTTAGCCAGCCATTAGCACGTTAGCAAGTAATAGCTGGTAGAACGGCCATTAAGGTGGTTATATAAGTTGTCAAATTTAAAAGTTATTTTATCTAACTAACAATTATCTTCATACAATATACATTTAGAGGAAATAAAATTATTTCAATATTTCTTTTTTTTAAAGATGCTCCAAAAAAACTGTACAGTTTTGTGCAGGTTGTGTAAACAAATTGATTATGAGGTGTGCAAAAAGTTCACAGTGCAGGAAATATGTCCAATTCATAGGGATGCTAGTCCAAGATGTGTAACTGATGAGTCCTACAGGGTGATGGGGGCAGCCGGAGCAGCAATCTTTTCAATAGCCACAACCCTTTACACTGTTTTTAGAGCACTGAGCTCTAAGTTGTTTCGCCCCCACACCAGGAGATCAGTCGCACAGGCAAACAAAACCAAAGAGAGACAGGCAGAATCCATGGTCTAAAAACAAACAGGCAAGCAGGGTCAGAGCAGGGAAATACAGACAAAGTAACACTGGAGAGCTTGGCAGTAACACACAAAACAATCAGGAAAAGAACTAAGGAAATGGACCAGGACATTTGATGAGGATCAGGTGAGAGTGGGGCAGGCCAGGTGAATGGAATCGGCAGGTAATGCAGAGCAGGAGGGAGTTGCAGAGTCTGAAATGACATGACTAAGTGAGGCAAAAACAAGTGATTTAATGAAAAACTGAAGCTGTGGAAGCACTGACCAGTCCTCTCTTTCACCATCCCTTGCAGGTCATCCTGATCCTGACCAAGTACTACCACGCTGACTCCACCAAGGTACTGGAGAGCTCACTGTGGAGGTAGGCCAAACATTTACACCATGTTGCTCTTGCTGGATGTCTTTATGTCATGTCTGTCCTCAGACTCGCGCAGACCTTTCATCAGCAGACAGCTTCCCCTTAACAGTAAGGTCAGTGTAGGTCTCGGTTATCTCTCCGTTGTGCTTCAAGGAGACAAGAGATATACAAAGAGCTAGGACGGACAAAACATCAGCAGGCAGCTAGGAGTAAAGTGGAGGACCGGAGAGTGGCGCTGCGAGGCCAGAGCAGACATCTGTTTGGGCAGATAGCATATCAGCATGGCACAGGGCATGACGGCGGATATCGGCAGTGCCAGGGAAAGGGGTCAAGTCTGGCTGGCAGTGCCTCCTCTATTTAACAAAGCTGCCTTTTGCCAAATCATCTCACACTTGTCTTGCTTTAAGAGGCGTTAAAAGAAATGCATCCATTCCACTCCACTTCACAACAACTGTGTCTTGCGCTTTCATATACTGTATATTCTCATGGAATATTAATTCCCTACCAACTCCTGGGGTACTGCGCGTAGTTGAGGCTGACCTTCTCCTAGATAAGGACGTGGAGGAGTCTTAATTATATTCAAATAAAAATTAGACAAGACAGTGCCCATAACACTGGCTAAAATTAGTCATCTAAAAGGCAAAGTGTGTCTGATGGTTGTATTTAATTCATGCCATTCACCTCACTGAGGGCTCCATGACTTCAAAGCTTCAGCCTCTCATTAGCTCTGTCTCCCTGTAGGACAGATATGAATAATGTACATATTTTTCTCCTTCTCTGTTGATGTTTTAATTGTTGTAGTGTATGAATAATGCTGCAGATTCAGCATTGGATAGCTTGCTTGAGAAAGAGAAAAACACAGCAAATGGCTGAATTTAATATGAATTGAATCTAAAGGACTGAAAAAGCTGCCCAGCTGCCTGTTGGCATCATTGTCTAAAAAGCAGACATTACCATGACATTTGCATGTTTCCAAGAAGATCTCTGTCCACGTCTTGTTTATGTATCATGTGTGGGGTGCACCATAGTTGCTTGTAGCTATCAGCTTCGTGTGTGGACAACCAGTCTACTGGCCTATAGGCTTTGAAGTCCCTGGGCTGTAGGATCAAACAAGGAAGACGGGGGAAGATGAATGGGTTTGCTGTCTTGCCCTGTCAGGTGATGTGGATCAACATGCCAGGTTTCACACGGGGAAAACTTATCAGAACAGAGGAGAAAAGTTCTTCAGGGTAGCTGAGTTAATGAACTGAGGCCCTTTTTCGATCAGTGATGGTCTGGAGAAGCTTGTCTTAAGTCAATAAGCAAAGCATACAATCTGTCTTCACAGTTAGATACTAACTGTTAGATCTGTAATAACAATAGGACAATTGATTAAAAGATTTCAGTAGTCACCTGTGTTTTAGATATCAGATAATAAGATATCAGATCAAATCTTTTGTGAAATTAGTTTGACTAAAATGACAATTATTGTTTTTTGGCAACACAAGATTACACAAGATGTTTATTATATTAATATGTAAAACAATTTGAGGGCCTGCAGGTAAACAAATCCTGCTTTCCTTTTCACCCTTTCTCTAACTGCGCGTTTGTACTCAAGTACTCAACATGTTTTTTTCTGAAGTAAAACGTAATATTATAAATGTGATAGTGTGAGTAAAATTTGAATGCAACGTAACCAGTAACATTTCTTTGTCAGGTAAATTAATTAGTTCAATGTGGTCCTTTTGAAGTAGAAGTACACAATAAGTCTAGTTTACAGTTGGTTTGCATGGAAGGTGTTTTAGGGGCCTTCAGAAGTTTTTGGGATACAATGGTTTTGGAGAAAGCTACAAGCAGCAAAACAGGAGTGCCTTGAATACAGAAATTCAGATGTATTCAGTGCATTGGAGTAAAGGGAAGGGTGTTTGTAGATTAGGCAGAGATGTGAGGATTTGCCACTGCATTACTAAACACTGTGATGACTGCAGGCCGACAGAATCTGAGCTTAAGGCTGTTGCTCCAACTCGAGCCATGAAAAACTCAGTAAACCTTTTTGATCCTCAAACTGAGTGGAGCAGATGTACACTTTTGTTGGCTTTGAATCCTCAGCTTTTCTTTTCTTTAGATTACCAGATACTATCCCTTTCTCAGGTGTAGGTTTAATGTCTCCAAAATCCAGTTTTACAAGCTTCTAAAACCTGATATTAATTATACTGATCTGGGGAAAAGGGTAATATATTGGAGCATTGTTTTTTGACAAGATACGTAGTGGAATTGCAATTACCCGGGCTTGAATCCCAGTATATACACTGGTTATAATATAATATAGGTTATCCACCTTTTTAAAATGTACATTCAGAAACACATATTGCTCAAATCTAAGTATTTATATCCCACAGTAATCACAGTCACGACAGGGTGTTGGTGTGTGTGGGGTATTTATAATTCATACTCTCTTTTGAAGGTGCAAGGAGGGGGCCAGTAGCCATGGCACCGGGGTGCTTTACTGCTGCATTATGGATGAAAAGTCTGACATGTTAGATCAGCTTCATGCAGCAGATCAACCACACCACACTTCCACAAACACCACAGTTGACATTTCCCATCATATATGCTACATTTTGCATTTTGATTTTATCTGATTGAAAGTGTGTTCTTGTCTTTGTTAGTGTATATTAGTGTATGTACAGTATACTTACTATATTATTATTACAGTGGCTGGACAGGGGCAAACGCCCTGCATCTTCAGAAAACAGAAGCAAATAGACAAGACACCAGCAAATAAACAAAAAAAACTTAATTTATTAGACAACACATGCGCAGCATTCAGGAAACACGCTGCAAATACACAAAACGCAAATATAGAAACAATGCAAAAAGAAAAGTACACAATCCCTGAAAAACAACAACCGGACGGATCACCACACACGGGACGTGCTACAACAACGGGAGGGTTTTGGTTAGGAAAAGAATAACGGGGAAAAGAACCGTCACACGCAGGAAATAGCGACAACAAAGGGACGGTTGAGGTTAGGAGAAGATTGTGATCCCGGGTCTCCGGGGTGAAAGTCCTGTGTTTGACCCATTCAACACCCCAACCAACCTCCGTATGAGGATTTTTGGCTTTTCAATGCTACTCACTACTGTAACCGTGCTGTTATTATGAAAGGTGCTTCCCATTGAGATATAAATTTGTGCTCACCAGGTATCAGATTAAATAACGTCACCATTTCACAAACTGCCATGAGACTGGGCTGAGATTGAACATGTCCCGGCACTCTCTCTCTCTCTCTCTCTCTCTCTCTCTCTCTCCCCCGTTGTGTAATCTAGATGTATACTTAGTTCTTTTGTTGCATTTGTTTTGGGAATTGTCTGCTTTTCTTTTTGCATCACTTCTTTTTTCGAGGATTGTGTACTTTTCTTTTTGCATTGTTTCTATATTTGCAGCGCGTGTTGTCAAATAATTAATTTGCTGGTGTCCCATCTATTTGCATGTGTTTTCCTAAGTTGCAGGGCGTTCGCTCCTGTCCGGCCACTGTATTAATGTCAAAGAAAAAGAGGTAAGTCGGGGAGGAGAGCAAATCAAAAGAGCCTCCTTAAGCTAAGCAGTGGGGGGGGGGAGAATCACCCTTCAGACACATCAGGCCTTGAACATCCACACTTCATCCTCCTCTCTTATTTTTCCATTCCTCTCTGCACGTTGACTCAAAGTCAGAATTTACATCTTCTTTCTTTGTAACGAAGCAGCTTCTTAAAACTGCAGTCACGCAGTCCGAGAGAAAATTAACGATGATACTGGAAGGAATTTTGATGAGTCCCGTGGGGAAACTGGGTCATAATAGCATCAATACAGGTATGCATTACAAAAGAGAAGAAGCATGTCAACATACATTAATGTTAATACATTAATATTTAGGCATTTGAATAATAAAAAAGCAAAATACATATGTATAAAATGACTTCACCGTCAAATGTGCTAATGATTAGCCTTCCCTGAGGTACAGATCAAATTCCCCAAACTAAACCAGGAGAGAGAGCCACAAAGTAGAACCATAGCCTACACTTTAAGGCTTAATCAAGACGGCATGTTTTGTTTCCCTCGTCCTTTCCTCACTTCCACTTATTTCTTTTAATCTCAAGTTGTTGTTGTCCTTTTTGTCTCCACTAATTCTCTCTGTGGTCCTTCTGTGGTCCAAATGATCTGGGTTGCTGTAAATAATTAATCGAGCCAAGAGCATACCTATACCCCCCACCTCCGTCACCTCAGCACATAAGGGAGACATAAATCCTAAATCCATAAGCTCCGGCTATGTCACTGCGAGAACTTAATCTTATTTTTGAAGTTAAAAAACACACAGGTAGAATGAAGACATCAGTTTGTTTACATGCACACCAATATTCCACTATCATTGAATATGACAGTATTTGAACTTTGACACAGGTCATGTGACCAGCATATTCTGGTTGGATATGCCTTTTTCCAAATATAGTACTGTATTTTCCGATTAAGACGTGGGATATTCCAATATTATTCGGGTTTTAGAAGCATTGTCGGACATGTGTACAGTGCATTCGGAAAATGCGTCTCAATCGGGGTTTTCCCCGCAGGCTTATGGTCAGCTCTGTGTGTTGCTATGGTTTCTGTATACAAACACGATAAGGAGAAACATGACAGATTTTTGGATATTCGCAAAGATCGCAAAGCCAACCTTTTCAAGAAGCCGGTTGAATGAATGAAAGGGGTCCAACTAGTCTACCATAACTTAAAAACTTTTTTAAAAAATCCTGTTTTGCACAGCTAAATGTAAATGGGAATATTAGTGGAATATTCACTTTCATTAGCTATGTAAACAGCTTTAACTAAACCTTTTCGGAATTATGGCAAAAAACTGAATATTATGTGCATGTAAATATATTGAATAAGCTGCTTTAGGATAAATTATGTTTAGGTATAGAAGAAGCCTGGTCATGTCTCTATTTCCCCCATAATTTCCTTTTTAATAACTTAAAAAAAGAAGAGATGCAGCCAGCCATCTATGTCTCAGCTTGTTAAAGTTATTTTTACTTTGCTCACTTTATTAAAAAAGGGTCCTTCCACATTTACCTTTCCTTCCCATAAGGGCTCCGAATCATGAGTCACCGTCCAGCAGCAAGCACAAGTTTATATTTAATCTAGACTTTATTGGTATTTCTGCAAAAGAAAATCTGATATCTGAATTGGGGGTCAGGTAATGCTTTAAGAGATATCAGTGACTTTATCGCTAGGCCACACAGGCACCTCAATGAAGTCTGATTAAAGACTCAAATGAAATAACTTAAGTCTTGAAAATATATTTTCCCTCAAATGTGTCTGCTAATGTCATACCATGATGAGAGATTTTGCTTTGTATTAAAATATGTTTGGTAGATTGCTGTGAAATGTGGTAAACACACTCGTGGTCCCCAGAGGATGAACTGTAATCACTTTGATCCACTGAGCTTTCCTCTAGCGCCGTCATCAGGTTGTTTCCAATACTTTTGTTTCTGACAAAATACCTTCAAAACCAATGACATTGTCATCAGCCTTAGCTGTACTTTGTGTTTAGTGTTAATTGGCATGCTAAAACACTAAACTAATATGGTTAGCATTGTAAACATGCCTGCTAAACACCAACATGTTAGTATTATCAATGTGTATGTTTGCATACTGATGTTAGCATTTATCTCACAGCATTTCACAGCCTGATAGAGCTACATGGCTGTAGAGTCTTTCATGATTCAAGGAAGTTCATAAAAATCTTTCATTGAGTACTGTTATGGACTAACGGGTGACCCTGCCTCTTGTAATGTCAGCTGGGATAGGCTCCATCCCACCACCATCTTGCTAAAGATAACTGCTTATAGATAGATATTGATCCCAAAAAATGGGAAATTAGTGTTGCAGCAGCAAAATCAGTCGCACAGCACAGGATACAAATATAAATTAAATACTAGGATACAATATACATATAATATACATGAAATATTGCCGTTATTAGATAGTAACTGTAGAGAGATGGCAGGAAATGAGTTTAGACAAAGGGAAGGTCCCCAACTGTAAACCAGGAAAATTGTGAGCAGCACTTCAACCCCTAGGCCCAGCGATGGCTGGTATAAATGGGCTAACAGGGTTAAGCCATCCCTACCTTTTACAATAAAGTTACAAAACAGATTGTTTTAAATTTAGGTGGAACCTAGAGATGCAACAGCAACAAATAGTCACAATAAAAACACAGAATATATCTAAATAGGCTGGGTTTTGTTTGTTTGTTTTTTACAGCTCATCTCCCTCCTCCATTTGATTTGATTTTCTGATCATTTGGGCTAATTTCATTCAGCCAACAGGCCACAGAGTTTTGACCGAGTGAGTAATGAGGCAGAAGTGAACGACAATGTTGTCGGCATGTGTATGCACGATGAATGAGGTGGATGATTTACTTAATAATCAGTTTTCTTCTGTCTTTGGAGGAGAAATTGTAAGTGAAGCGACCGATGCCACATAAACTACGTTTACATGCACGGTTTTTGCCCTATTCCAAAAAACACAATCTTCTGACTAAGCATGGCTAATGAAAGGGAGTATTCCACTAATATTCCCATTTACATTTAGACGTGCTAAAGTTTAATTTTACCAGCGGTGGTAGACTTGTTGAACTGTGTAAACACAGCCTTCCCCTTTCATTCATTCAAGTGGCTTCTTGAAAAGGTTGGCATTGCGATCTTTGCGCGTATCCAAAAACCTGTCGATATCCAAGTCTTTGATAATGTGTATAAGTAGCCGTGTTTCTCCTTATCGTGTTGACAGCCATGTAAACTGTTGGCTGGTTGGTTTGTATACAGAAACTATAGCAACGCACAGAGCTGACCATAAGCCTGCATTGGAAACCCCGATTAGACGCATTTTCCGAATGCGCTTTACACATGTCCAACACTGCCTCTAAAACCCGAATAATACCGGAATATCCCACGTCTTAATTGGAAAATACAGTACTATATTTGGAAAAAGGCATATCCAACCAGAATATGCTGTTTACATCACCTGTATCAAAGTCGGAATATTGTCAAATTCGATTACTCAGATAGTGGAATATTGGTGTGCCAACTGAAGTCTCATTCTACCTGTGTGTTTTTTTTTTTTATTTGAAAAATTTGATTTAAAGTTATTTTATCTTTGGTTAGGCTTCAAAGTTTCATACAGAACCTTTTTTTAAATGGTTCAACCCAGCACTATGGGGAACCGTTTTTTTTGGTTCTATATCAAACCACTTCTCTTCTTGTTTTGAGAGTAGACTCTATGGTTGGCATCTTTGGTAGAAAGCTCACCTCTCTTAGATGGTGTCCATTCTCATTTCTCATATTCCACTAATGTTCCTGTTTACATGTAGCCGTGCAAAACAGGATTTTTTTTTAAAGTTTACCAGTGGTGAAGGACTTGTTGGACCATGCAAACTCAGCGTCCCCTTTCATTCCTTCAATCAGCTTCTTGAAAAGGTTGGTGTAGCGATGTTTGCTCATATTCAAAAACCTGTTGATATCCAATGTTTAAAAGTGTGTTTCTTCTTCTTATTGGGTCTCCAGCCTTGCAAACTGTTTTGTGTACAGAAACCATAGCAACGCACGGAGCTGACCATAAGCCTGCGGGAATAGCCCCGATTGAGACGCATATTTTGAATGAGCTGTATAAAAAAACGTCCTGTACATCTAATATTGGCTGTTAACTTGATGTGGGCCATTGCATCTCTATACAGAGACACAACAAGCGGGTAAAGAGAGACAAAATATAATTTAGCAGTTTTCTGAGTGAGCGGCATTTACAATAAGAAGCAGGACAGAAGTTTGCGCATTGTCCAATGATAGGATTGCTAATATTGATCTGTTAGGTGATGGAGAGGTGCAGGGCACTCAGCTTACTATCCAACTGGGCCTGAAGAATTGGAAACTGAGAGAATGTGGCCATGTATAGAAAATTATGCCATTCTGTGTGTCTGTGCACACAGTATAGAAGTGTTGTATGTTGTGGTTGTGGCATATGTATGTGTATAGTCAGATCGTTTTCACACGGGGGCTGAACGGGGGGAAGCAGCCTTCTGGAAGGTGTTTCCCATTTCTTCCAACACTTTTCCTGGGAAGAGGAACACAGGTCCACAACTGAAAACAGCTGGAAGACAGAGAGAGAGCATTCCTTCTGGATTTGCTTCTGACTCGACTGTAAAAGTATACCCACAGGAAACAAAGGTTGGCAGAATTTAAAGGCCCCCCTCTCCCACACACACATGCGTACGTGTGTCAGTATGTGACGCATGTACTTCACAAAATCAATTTCCTTGTTTCTGATATGAAGACAACACGTGTGTGTGACTCGAACATCTCACATTTTCCAACGAAACATACAACGAAATAAGTTGCAAAACATTTCAGACAGCCCTGCTAACCTGTATACATTGTAACGTCAATGGCCGCTGTAACGTTTTTTCACTCTAAAGTTGCTGAAAGCTGGTGCTGTTTTAATCCTGTCGGCTCTCGGTTGATGGGTGGGATTGCTGATCAGTTCCCCCCACGACTGACACACACAAACATGCGGTGAATGCAGGAAAAACCGGAGATGAGATGTATACAGGATGACCTAAGTTGAGGACAGCGCCTCTCGTTATTAGTGCAATGATAACTTAAAGTCCAATAAGTCCTTTATCAAACCGTGTGAATGTGTCCCAGCCCAGGATAGGAAATTAACTAAACAAGCCACTGACATATGTTCAAATTTGATTTATTCAATAAATTAATATTTTTTTGTTCTAAATCCACCAGCCATTTTCATATACCAACATTTGCAGCATCCTGAGCCTTTTTGGTAAGGTAACTAGGAAATCTCAGCGCAGACTAAAGTTTCCTTTTTTATTTTTAAAGAACTAAACCAAAAAAATCACTTTTTTTATTTTCACTCTTTCTTGCAACTTCTTTGCAACTAACATACAAAAGACAATGCAACTTTTATAGCATTTGATATAGACTTTAAGGTTCCCAGAGGATGAATCCATACATTTGTTAATGTTAGCAACATTATAAAAGCACTGTAATTTCATTTTTACCCAAGAAGAACTTACACGGTCACTTACAAATCAAATCCCATGTTAACATGCAAAAACATAACCATAACTCCTCCTGTCACCAGTCAAAAACATTTTCAAAAAGTGAAACAAGACAGAATATGAAACATTATGACATGGCAAAAGACAAAAAGAAAAGAAATGGAAAACATGATAAATCTAAATGGCAGACAGAGAATAGATGGACAAAGCTGCCAAGTAAAGAAAAGAATGGAGTGAAACTATGAGAGAAAACTGAGAAGAATAATAGTCTTTAATTAGTGAGCATTAATTGATGTTTTAACCTCCTGTCAGCCATTTTAATACTATTCTGAGCCACTGTGGAGAAAGGAAAGAACAAGGAGATGGAAGTCAGAGGTAAAAGGAAGGAAATTGGGGTTTGGACAAGCGTTTGAAATATTAATTGCACTTTAACAGAAAAACATGTCATAGTCTCACAGATAAGAGAGGGTAAAATTGCCTTGTCAACACTACACAGTTTTGACAACCTGCACATGTATTTATTAGTTATTACTGCTTAATTTGCTACTTCATTAAGTCCTGCTGGATGTTCTGTCTGTTTCATCCCACTGACCTCAATTACCGTATTGAATACAAGACGACCCCGACAATCCCCTCTTTATAAGACTTATATTATGAAAAAATACTTTAGAAGACCAAATCCTGTTTTTTATGTGGTAAATATTTTTATTTGAAAATAAGGACAATGAAAAACACATAAAATGAACAGATGTAGGCTGTTAAGTACAATCCTATTTTTAATATATTTTAAGAGGAAATTGTCACACAGGCCAGACGTTCATATCACCAGTGATCAATCATAATATTGTGTCTTAGGTAGAGAGGTGTGTGTTTCATGCAATTGAAATAAATAACTTATGGTTTTGGAGATTTGGTGTGTACTCTGCTCTGTTTTAAAAATATTGTGACTGGAAGTAGTGTCACTCAAGCTTGTGCTAAAGAGACAAAAAGTATTTGCTAATACATTAAACAAACAGAAATGCAAATTTCATGTTTTCCACATTGACCTTATTGTAATGACTCTTTACTAATGATTAATGGCTGGAAAATTATGTTTCTCAATGCACACAACTCCTAATGTACACATTACAGTAGAGGAAAAAGAGTGTCATTTGCATTTGCTTTTGCCAATTTTATGGAAATTTGTTTAAGTTTTGTCCTCAGTTTGAATGGAAACGTGACCATTTCCAACAAAACACACCACAGCTTATCTTCATGACATATTAAAGGATCATTTCAATTTATTTATCAGTTTACAGTTTAACTTGTCTCTGATTTTCGTAGTTATGCTATATGCATCCTTTCTACCAGCTATAAGAGTATTGTGTGCTGTAATTGTATATATTAGTAATTAATTACACAGTCACACACACACAGTCACACTCACACAGTCACACTCACACTTAATAGACTTGACAATCTCCATTGCTCCATCAGTAACATTTTAGTGGACACAGAGAGCTCTTCATAATGTCTTTTATAAATTGCTGCTTTATTTATGGGCTCGCCATAATCAGAACAATGAGCCTTTCAATAACACAGCACAGGTAATTACCATAAAACAATGGCCATTATCTGGTTAGTAATGTTAAGATATGGTATTAGCTTATGCGCTGAAGTTGTGGGCCTGATTGAGTCTGGGAAGAATTATCTGTTTGGCTTGGTTCATGGCTTTATATAAGCTGTTCATGAAGTAAATACCGTAGGGGTAATTACACGGTAAAATACATTAAGGGGATGAAATGAGGTAGAAGGAGGCTGTAGTGAGAATGAAACGAAAAAGTTGACTGATACGATATCACCTAAATACAAAAAGCTTTCAAGTTTACAAAGTTTGTTTAATTAATGCAATTTTACAACACAGGATTGTACAACTAAATGCGACTTGGAGTTCCTCCCCGTATTATGAAAATGATCACATTTTCTGGGATTTGAGGTGTTTTCGGGTGCTTCTACACGCATACAAACTTGGAAAAAAAACCTTCCAACTTTGCGTGGAACACTGCAGAAGAGGAATATGTAAGTAGTTCTATACAATTTCTTTTGTTTGTGTTGTATGTAGCCAGTGAAGGACTGGCCATCTGGAATTTGGGCAAATGCCAGAAGGGCCGCCCTCTATGGGTTGCTATGGGCCGCTACTGATAAAAAAATAAATAAATACATTATAATAATAATTAGGGCTTTGGTTCGGTTCACAATTTTTGACCCACGATTTGATACAAACCTTGAGTCTTTTTTTTGGGGGGGGGGGTTCTCAGTAAACGTAATACATTTTTTCATTGATTACATCCCAGTTTGCAACACAGTAATACAACAGATACCTTATTTATTGATTGATTTCAATGTTGATCAATCCAGCACCAAAGATTCTTTTGTACCTTTAAAATAATGTTTCCAAAATGGTTTCAGTGGTTCATTAACTCGTTGGAATGAGACATAAGAATAATGGTAACAATTCGGCTCCCAAGCTGTAGGGGGAACGAAGAGGAAAAGTGCTTTGGTGCCTACTGTAAAGGTGCTGGTTGACAAGTAGCTAATGCTAATGTGCTAATGTAATTCTTGGCGGGTAACGTAACATTACGACACCCATCAACACGCCCATTTATTTTTAGTATGATTGTTTTGACCACGGTTGACAACTCTGGGCTAACCCACTAATTAATCAGTAACATTAACTGTATAGATAGACGACTAATCTAATGGTAATTTAGCTAGCTAGCACAACCCTGTTCCATCGGGAAACAGACCCAGACACCCGGGTCAGAACAGCGGCCACTCATAATGTACAACTCCGTTAGCATTACCGGTACCCCCTCTTTCGCTTTAAGCGTCTGTACAGTTAGTTAAATTTACCAGACAAGACAGGAATAAGGAACCAAAAAGACTACTCATAATTTAAAGATGTGGTAGCACTGGATCTGAATGGGAAGGATAACTCTGGGAGTTGAAGGGGTGTGTCGCTATTCTGCCTTCTCACTCCACGACACAGGTTCGTGGAGCTTTGTTTTGCGATTTCGGTTTTATTTTCTATATCGTTACAGCAATAATAATAATAATAATAATAATAATAATAATAACAATTTGTTATTTTTATTCGCAATCTTATGGAGAAAAACTACACTACCCACAAGCCTAAGCGAAACAATGACATCTTTGATTGGTCGAATTTGCTATTGCACTTGCACACTGGACCTGTGGCAGAAAATGACCTAAAACAACATGAAGTCTGGGAAGTTGGATTACAAGCAGCGACAACGTCTGAAGCTGCTTATACTGGACAGTTTTTTTAGCAACAGATAAAGAGATTCTAATGAACCTGGACTCTGAGGATGTGATTGACAAGGTTGCAGAGAAAAGCAAACTCCTTCTTAGCTTGTTAACTATGGAAGACACATTGATTCATTCATTATACATGTTTTATTATACTGTGGCTAGCTATGCTGTGCTTTTTTAATATGTTGGTGAAACCGTTAAAACAAGCAAATTTTGAATTGTGGCTGTGCATTGCTCTTTCCATATTAACATCAAGCCTTTGTATTTGTGCTTGATGTGCCTTTAGTGGAGCGTATCATGTTGTAGCACCACCACCTAGTGGTCTGCAGACACTTTAAGATGTTAAACTGTTGTCGGCACATTTTTGCTTTTTATGTCAACATTTGTGTGAGGTGGGTACATAGATATAAAATGGCATGACTATAATTTGACTCATTTAGCGGCTGGCTCTCTGCCTAGTAACGTTACTACGCCACAGTTTGTTGAAGTTTATATGTACCATGGCAATAGTACAGATTAAAGGCTGCCACTTTGACCTTTCTGCGATGTTGATTTGAATGGAAATGGCCTTTCTAGCCATTTTATTTCTATGCGTTAGTGTGGTTTGAAAATATGGCTGATGCGTTGCAAATGACAGGGCGTGGTTTTGATCACAGTCCATCACTGGTTGTAGCAGTGTTTTGCCATTGAGAACGAGGTGGCTAACCGCTAGCAGCGCTACCTTCTAGCTAGTAGCGCAGTATCTAACTGCAACAAAGATGGGATAGAAGTGTGATGCCTCACGCTGTAGCTAAAACGGAGAGCTCAACACACAGGGTGAAATGAGGAGCTGCCACAATGTGCAGTACAACAAAAATGTTTTTTTTTTAAATGAAACCAAGTAAACCTCAAAATACAATGATGTACTTAAAAATGAGCATAATATGGCACTTTAATGCAACATAAGAAAGAAAAAATACATACTTCTGTATCTATTTCCAAACAGCAGCAGGGTGAACAGGCTGTTGTCAGGGTGGGTATTGTCTTTTAGATTGTTACCAATGGTGTTCTGGTTTTATACACCAGCTGCAGAGCCCTCATGTTTTCTATTGCTCCGCTGTTAAAAAGGGGAGTTTTGCCTTAAATACAGTAATTCTATGCATTTTCCCACCAGGGTGGAGCTGTGAGATGACCATGTCAGGTTCTCTGTGATGCTGATTCCCACAAACTTAAAACTGTTCACTTGCTCCACCTTGTCTCCTCTGATGTTGACATACGTGTTTTTTCACTTACCTCGCACAGCAGCTGGATTCTCGTAATATCACAAGATGATTTAAGGATCTTTTCAGGCTTCTATAAATGCTTTTGTGTCCAGACCAGAATTGGCTGGCAAATAAGTTGGGGGGGGTTTCTACCCAAATAAAGGACTGGAAAGGAAAAGTCAATCTCAATTTTTTCCATACTGTCTCTAATTGTTCAAAAATCCTGTGATCCACATATGAACTTTATCACTCTATACATTTATTTTCACAAATATCCACTGGCAGAGTCTGAAACAAATAATGCAGCCTCATAAGGACATTCATTTTGATATTAGTAACTTGCTGAATTAACCCCCAAAAGGGTAGCATGCTCCACCTGTCCAAATCCTAATCCAAGTCCTTATCTAAAGTACTCACCTCAACAATGGCATATTTATCTCTTAACTGTTATTTTTAAAATAATGAGGGCTGAGTGGAGGGCAGTAGATATGGCATCATCTATGGATCTGGTAGCTATGTATGCAAACTGGGAAGGGTTCAGGCTGTGATGTTTTCGATGTGTTGGAGAACCAGTTTCAAAGAACTTCATCAGAATGGGGGTGAGTGCTACAGGGAGGTAGTTGTTTAGATTAGACACTGCACATTTTTTTAGGTACAGGGACGATGGTGGCTGGACTTGGGGATCAATATATGGCCCAATGACCTGATCTTCCTCCTGAGACACAGCTGCCCATAATGGCAGCATCTTGGAACATGTGCCAGTCTGTGCACTCAAAACTGTCCTGCAGAGCTGCTGCAGCTTCATCCGTCCACACGTTAACTGATTTTTTTTTGATGGTTTAAGCCTTTTAATCAGCTAGTAGAAAGTAGGTAGGATAATTGTTCAAAGTATGGGCAGGATAGGTCTTTGTTGCTGCCAGGAATGTTGTTGTGTGAACATGGTCCAGGGTCTTTCTTATATGTTACAGCTCATAACATATAAGAAAGACAGTGTGGACATTTAGTAAGACAACCAGAAGACCTTGTTCTGAAAACCTAGGAGGCCTAGCCAGACCAGCATACTGTATTGTCGGGAGAACTAGCAGGCCTAGGCCTTTAGTAACTCACTGATGTATTGTGGGGGCAATATTATGTAAGAAAAGAAATTACTAATCAGTGCTGGAGTCTTTTTCAAGTGAACTGTTCACATGCATCGTCTCAGTGTAAATGTGCTGTATTTACATCATACAGGAACCCTTCACCATTCCTAGGCTGCCGTACAAGATCATCAGATAAATGCTCACACACATTCACACCCCGATGACACAGCATTGGGGTTCAGTGTCTTGCCCAAGGACACTTTGACATGGGACTGCAGGGCCAGGGATTGAACCACCAACCTTCCAACTCTACCACTGAGCCACAGCCGCCCCTAAATCAATCAATGTCTGCAGACAGTCAGCATGCTGGTCATCTCACTGTGAAGGTGCGTCAGGGGTAAAACATTGTTACGTAATTCCTGCCAACATTTTTCGGTGCGAGAGAGGTGGCATTTTGCGAGAGTGGCAGCAGTTAAAAAAAATAAAAATACTAATGGTTCTGAGCCAGAAAACCTTAGCACATAGAGTAGAGGGTAGAGAGGAGCATGTCCAAGGAAGGAGAGCTGATCCACTAAGTTGGCAAGGGGAGAACAGTGACATGTCCTATACAGGAAAAGAGCCGGCAGGGGTGGAGGACAGAGATGAGGCTTGGGGTCCTTAACCCATGATCACTTGAATACTGGCCATGCTCAGAGTGAGCTCTCTGCCTGGCTGCAGAATTAGATGATAGGAGGCCAATTCAATTTGGCCAAGGAAGAAAGTGAAAGAGAGCAATCAATGAAAGCAAATGTTGGGTGTTACTATTGTTGCAAAGCTTTGTGAGGCCTGTCAGTGTGTTTGTAATGTGTGATTTAGCTAATTCTGGAAGAGCCAATGACTGTTCATTGTACCTTTTAAATGAGCAAATAACTAAAGAAATTAAATGTCATCAGGCTTCATTGAAATTAATGTTTTTAACGGGGTTTTTTCTGCACAGGACCTTGTGTTTTTACTCTCTCTATTAGTTTGTAAATTGAAAAATATTCCATTGGAAAATAGTGTATGAACTTTTTAATATGGAAGTCCACATTAAAAATTCCACAGTGTGTGCTATATTAGCTGAGAAAGTTCTCCTCAGGAAGCTGTGGCAGCTTTGTTCTCTTAGCTTTTTTAGTTAACAAAATAAACTCACAAAAGTTTCAGAATACACATCCACAGAAAAAATATATAGCAGTTGGTATGATGAACAGTAGCAATCATAGTAACAATAAACAGAACTAGAAAATGCATTTCCTGCAGAAAATGCGTGGGAATGCTGAATAGCTGAATTGCTAAAGCTAACCTGGTTGAATAGCTTAAATCAGTAAAAGTTGTAGAAAAAATTGAAACGCTAAACTGGATAAATAGCTTAAATCAGTAAGAACATGTTGAAGTAGTGAGAATAGTTGAAAAATGCTAAATAGGTGAATTGCTAAAGCTAACCTGGTTGAATAGCTTAAATCAGTAAAAGTTGTAAGAATAGTTAAAAAAGTAGAAGTGGTTTTAATTAAGTTGAATAACACCATTAGTGTAAAAAGGTGGAATAATTAAAAAAAATTTAAATGCTAAAGCTAAACTGGAGAAATAGCTTAAATCAGTAAGAAGATGTGGAAGTAGTGAGAATAGTTAAATTGCTGAATAGCTTAAATGCTAAAGCTAAACTGTATAAATAGCTTAAATCAGTATGAAGAAGCTTAAGTAGTAAAAATAGTTGAAAAAGTAGAACTGGTTGTAGTTAAGTTGAATAACACCACTACTGTAAAAAGGTGAAAAAATGTAAAAAAAAAAAAAAAACTTGAAATGCTAAAGCTAAACTGGAGAAATAGCTTAAATCAGTAAGAAGATGTTGAAGTGGTGAGAATAGTTGAAAAATGCTGAAATGCTAAAGCTAAACTGTATGAATAGCTTAAATCAGTAAGAAGAAGCTTAAGTAGTAAAAATAGTTGAAAAAAGTAGAACTGGTTGTAGTTAAGTTGAATAACACCACTACACCATAAGGAGCTAGAGCTAGATTTTAAAAGTTGAATGGTTTTAATAACTGAAAGTCTGCAGAAGATACGGACAATTAAAAAACGTACGGAATAATAAATAATCATAACAGGGTTAAAAGCCTTTTTAACACTTGGTGATGGGATGCCATTGTGGGAATTGAACCCGGGTCTCTGGCATGAAAGGTATGTGACATAACCACTGCACCACCACTGAAGTGTCTTCTTTACAAACTATACAGGGTAATATATAATTTATCTGTGTATGTCTCTATCTGTCTGTCTGCATGTGCGTGCACACACACACACACAAACACACACACACACACACACACACACACACAGGGAGACACAAACAGACACACACACAGGGAGACACAAACAGTTACATTGTAATATATAATGAGACAGACAGACATACATAGCTTAAATTAGTAAAAGTAGTGAGAATAGTTGAAAAAGTAGGAATGGTTATAATTAAGTTGAATTACACCATTAATGTAAAAAATGATGTGAAAAAATTGCAAATGCTAAAGCTAAACTGGATAAATCAGTAAGAAGAAGCTTAAGTAGTAAGAATAGTTAAACAAGTAGGAAAGTTTAAGCAGAGGTTTTACTGTGGGAATCGAACCCCAGGCTCCCACATGAAGGGTTTGTCTCATAACCACTACGCCACCACTGAAGCATCTGCTTAGTGTGCTATACATTATAATATATAATGAGACAGACAGACATACAGAGTATTGCAGTGTCTGGGAAATGGTTGTCATGGCTACATATGATCAGTGGCCATGTTTGTAAACACAGCTAGGAAGCCTTTCATCTCTGTGATGTCATCTCTTTGATCTGTTAACGATGCAGCTGCTGTGTCAACTGTGGGAAACCGCAGCTCCTGAGACACTAAACCAGCTCTCAAACAAATGGTCAGACGGGCAAAATGAAAAGTTATTTCAGTCAAATAACCTCCTCATGAGCACCAGAAGGCCTTTGTGAACGTACTGATATAAAATTCATGTTGATAAACTTATAAATGTGGGCGTATCAGCGATTTGAAAAAGAGCTTCGCTCTGTGTTTTGCTCAGAAATGTGGACGATGTTTAACATGGCAGTGAATGGAGAAAGATCCTGAACTCTTGTCTTTTGAAAGCTCGCTGAGCAAAAAGTAAAATTCATATCGCATAAATGAGCACATTGGCTGAAACTAGACAATAATACCTACGTTTTGATGTATAAATTGTCCATGACAAGTTAGAATTGTTGGTGTGGGAGCGAGTTTTAGAGAACGGAGTAAGATAATTTTTTCGAAGCGCTTCACTCTAGTGACATCACTCCTCACTCTACTTCACGCAATACACACTCATTATAAACGCAGAAAAATCCTAAAATGTTCACTATACTTAAACTGCTTTTTCACAAAAACTGTAAAATATATCAATCTGAAAAGATAGAGCCAGATAGCTGAATATTTTGTGAATGGTTTAAAGTTTAAATCATGTCTGTAGGTGAAGAAATGTAGGAGGAGATACATTTTGAAGCAGAAGAGGATTTGAAGGATTTGAAGCTTGCTCTCATTGACTTTAATGTTAAAAAAAATTGTTTAAAAGCTTAATATTTGAAAAAGTATAAATAGCAGAAAAATTGCTGAAGAAGTCCCATCATCTGCTGAAAGAGCTGAAGATTTGAAAAGTTGAACGGTTTAAATAGCTGAAAGTATGCAGAAGATACGGAGAGCCAAAAAACGTACGGAATAAAAAGAATAATAAAGAACAGAACTAGACTAGAAAATGCATTTCCTGCAGAAAATGCGTGGGAATGCTGAATAGCTGAATTGCTAAAGCTAACCTGGTTGAATAGCTTAAATCAGTAAAAGTTGTAGAAAAAATTGAAACGCTAAACTGGATAAATAGCTTAAATCAGTAAGAAGATGTTGAAGTAGTGAGAATAGTTGAAAAATGCTAAATAGGTGAATTGCTAAAGCTAACCTGGTTGAATAGCTTAAATCAGTAAAAGTTGTAAGAATAGTTAAAAAAGTAGAAGTGGTTTTAATTAAGTTGAATAACACCATTAGTGAAAAAAGGTGGAATAATTAAAAAAAATTTAAATGCTAAAGCTAAACTGGAGAAATAGCTTAAATCAGTAAGAAGATGTGGAAGTAGTGAGAATAGTTAAATTGCTGAATAGCTTAAATGCTAAAGCTAAACTGTATAAATAGCTTAAATCAGTATGAAGAAGCTTAAGTAGTAAAAATAGTTGAAAAAAGTAGAACTGGTTGTAGTTAAGTTGAATAACACCACTACTGTAAAAAGGTGAAAAAATGTAAAAAAAAAATAAAAAAACTTGAAATGCTAAAGCTAAACTGGAGAAATAGCTTAAATCAGTAAGAAGATGTTGAAGTGGTGAGAATAGTTGAAAAATGCTGAAATGCTAAAGCTAAACTGTATGAATAGCTTAAATCAGTAAGAAGAAGCTTAAGTAGTAAAAATAGTTGAAAAAAGTAGAACTGGTTGTAGTTAAGTTGAATAACACCACTACACCATAAGGAGCTAGAGCTAGATTTTAAAAGTTGAATGGTTTTAATAACTGAAAGTCTGCAGAAGATACGGACAATTAAAAAACGTACGGAATAATAAATAATCATAAACGGGTTAAAAGCCTTTTTAACACTAGGTGATGGGATGCCATTGTGGGAATTGAACCCGGGTCTCTGGCATGAAAGGCATGTGACATAACCACTGCACCACCACTGAAGTGTCTTCTTTACAAACTATACAGGGTAATATATAATTTATCTGTGTATGTCTCTATCTGTCTGTCTGCATGTGTGTGCACACACAAACACACACACACACACACACAGGGAGACACAAACAGTTACATTGTAATAAATAATGAGACAGACAGACATACAGAGTATTACAGTGTATATATTACAAAAATATATTGAAATGCTAAAGCTAACCTGGATAAATAGCTCAAATCAGTAAGAAAACGTTGAAGTAGTGAGAATAGTTGAAAAATGCTGAATAGCTGAAATGCTAAAGCTAACCTGGTTGATTAGCTTAAATCAGTAAAAGAAGCTTAAGTAGTAAAAATAGTTGAAAAAGTAGGAATGATTTTAATTAAGTTGAATAACACCACTAATGTAAAAAGGTGGGAAAATTCAAAAATATATTGAAATGCTAAAGCTAACCTGGTTGAATAGCTTAAATCAGTAAAAGTTGTAAAAATAGTTGAAAAAGTAGAAATGGTTGTAATTGAGTTGAATTACACCACTAATGTCAAAAAAGGTGGAAAAATTCAAAACAATTATTGAAATGCTAAGAGCTTAAATCAGTAAAAGTAGTAAGAATAGTTGAAAAAGTAGGAATGGTTTTAATTAAGTAATGTAAAAAATAATGTGAAAAAATTGCAAATGCTAAAGCTAAACTGGATAAATCAGTAAGAAGAAGCTTAAGTAGTAAAAATAGTTAAAAAAAGTAGGAAAGGTTAAGCAGAGGTTTCACTGTGGGAATCGAACCTTGGTCTCCCACATGAAGGGTATGTCATAACCACTACGCCACCACTGAAGCATCTGTTTAGTGTGCTATACATTGTAATATATAATGAGACAGACAGACATACAGAGTACTGCAGTGTCTGGGAAATGGTTGTCATGGCTACATATGATCAGTGGCCATGTTTGTAAACACAGCTAGGAAGCCTTTCATCTCTGTGATGTCATCTCTTTGATCTGTTAACGATGCAGCTGCTGTGTCAACTGTGGGAAACCGCAGCTCCTCAGACACTAAACCAGCTCTCAAACAAATGGTCAGACGGGCAAAATGAAAAGTTATTTCAGTCAAATAACCTCCTCATGAGCACCAGAAGGCCTTTGTGAACGTATTGATATAAAATTCATGTTGATAAACTTATAAATGTGGGCGTATCAGCGATTTAAAAAGTGCTTCGATCTGCGTTTGCTCAGAAATGTGGACGATGTTTAACATGGCAGTGAATGGAGAAAGATCCTGAACTCTTGTCCTTTGAAAGCTCGCTGAGCAAAAGTATAATTCATATTGCATAAATGAGCACATTGGCTGAAACTAGACAAGAATACCTACGTTTTGATGTATAAATTGTCCATGACAAGTTAGAATTGTTGGCGTGGGAGCAAGTTATAGAGAACGAAGTAAGATGAATTTTCGACTCTCTCACTCTAGTGACATCACTCCTCACTCTACTGCACGCAATACACACTCATTATAAACGCAGAAAAATCATAAAATGTTCACTATACTTAAACTGCTTTTTCACAAAAACTGTAAAATATATCAATCTGAAAAGATAAAGCCGGATAGCTGAATATTTTGTGAATGGTTTAAAGTTTGAATCATGTCTGTAGGTGAAAAATGTAGGAGGAGATACATTTTGAAGCAGAAGAAGATTTGAAGGATTTGAAGCTTGCTCTCATTGACTTTAATGTTAAAAAAATTGTTTAAAAGCTTAATATTTGAAAAAGTATAAATAGCAGAAAAATTGTGAAGAAGTCCCATCATCTGCTGAAAGAGCTGAAGATTTGAAAAGTTGAACGGTTTAAATAGCTGAAAGTATGCAGAAGATACGGAGAGCCAAAAAACGTACGGAAGACGAAATAATAATAAAGAACAGAACTAGAAAATGCATTTCCTGCAGAAAATGCGTGGGAATGCTGAATAGCTGAATTGCTAAAGCTAACCTGGTTGAATAGCTTAAATCAGTAAAAGTTGTAGAAAAAATTGAAACGCTAAACTGGATAAATAGCTTAAATCAGTAAGAAGATGTTGAAGTAGTGAGAATAGTTGAAAAATGCTAAATAGGTGAATTGCTAAAGCTAACCTGGTTGAATAGCTTAAATCAGTAAAAGTTGTAAGAATAGTTAAAAAAGTAGAAGTGGTTTTAATTAAGTTGAATAACACCATTAGTGTAAAAGGTGGAATAATTAAAAAAAATTTAAATGCTAAAGCTAAACTGGAGAAATAGCTTAAATCAGTAAGAAGATGTGGAAGTAGTGAGAATAGTTAAATTGCTGAATAGCTTAAATGCTAAAGCTAAACTGTATAAATAGCTTAAATCAGTATGAAGAAGCTTAAGTAGTAAAAATAGTTGAAAAAGTAGAACTGGTTGTAGTTAAGTTGAATAACACCACTACTGTAAAAAGGTGAAAAAATGTAAAAAAAAAAAAAAAAAAAAACTTGAAATGCTAAAGCTAAACTGGAGAAATAGCTTAAATCAGTAAGAAGATGTTGAAGTGGTGAGAATAGTTGAAAAATGCTGAAATGCTAAAGCTAAACTGTATGAATAGCTTAAATCAGTAAGAAGAAGCTTAAGTAGTAAAAATAGTTGAAAAAAGTAGAACTGGTTGTAGTTAAGTTGAATAACACCACTACACCATAAGGAGCTAGAGCTAGATTTTAAAAGTTGAATGGTTTTAATAACTGAAAGACTGCAGAAGATACGGACAATTAAAAAACGTACGGAATAATAAATAATCATAACAGGGTTAAAAGCCTTTTTAATACTAGGTGATGGGATGCCGTTGTGGGAATTGAACCCGGGTCTCTGGCATGAAAGGCATGTGACATAACCACTGCACCACCACTGAAGTGTCTTCTTTACAAACTATACAGGGTAATATATAATTTATCTGTGTATGTCTCTATCTGTCTGTCTGCATGTGCGTGCACACACACACACACACAAACACACACACACACACACAGGGAGACACAAACAGACACACACACAGTGAGACACAAACAGTTACATTGTAATATATAATGAGACAGACAGACATACAGAGTATTACAGTGTATATATTACAAAAATATATTGAAATGCTAAAGCTAACCTGGATAAATAGCTCAAATCAGTAAGAAGATGTTGAAGTAGTGAGAATAGTTGAAAAATGCTGAATAGCTGAAATGCTAAAGCTAACCTGGTTGATTAGCTTAAATTAGTAAAAAGAAGCTTAAGTAGTAAAAATAGTTGAAAAAGTAGGAATGATTTTAATTAAGTTGAATAACACCACTAATGTAAAAAAGGTGGGAAAATTCAAAAAATATATTGAAATGCTAAAGCTAACCTGGATAAATAGCTCAAATCAGTAAGAAGATGTTGAAGTAGTGAGAATAGTTGAAAAATGCTGAATAGCTGAAATGTTAAAGCTAACCTGGTTGAATAGCTTAAATTAGTAAAAGTATTGAGAATAGTTGAAAAAGTAGGAATGGTTATAATTAAGTTGAATTACACCACTAATGCAAAAAATGATGTGAAAAAATTGCAAATGCTAATGCTAAACTGAATAAATCAGTAAGAAGAAGCTTAAGTAGTAAGAATAGTTAAAAAAGTAGGGAACTTTCACTGTGGGAATTGAACCCCAGTCTCCCACATGAAGGGTATGTGTCATAACCACTAGGCTACCACTAAAGCATCTGTTTAATGTGCTATACATTATAATATATAATGACACAGACAGACATACAGAGTCTTGCAGTGTCTGGGAAGTGGTTGCCGTGGCTACATATGATCAGTGGCCATGTTTGTAAACACAGCTAGGAAGCCTTTCATCTCTGTGATGTCATCTCTTTGATCTGTTAACGATGCAGCTGCTGCGTCAACTGTGGGAAACCGCAGCTCCTCAGACACTAAACCAGCTCTCAAACAAATGGTCAGACGGGCAAAATGAAAAGTTATTTCAGTCAAATAACCACCTCATGAGCACCAGAAGGCCTTTGTGAACGTATTGATATAAAATTCATGTTGATAAACTTATAAATGTGGGCGTATCAGCGATTTAAAAAAGTCCTTCGCTCTGTGTTTTGCTCAGAAATGTGGACGATGTTTAACATGGCAGTGAATGGAGAAAGATCCTGAACTCTTGTCTTTTGAAAGCTCGCTGAGCAAAAAGTATAATTCATATATCATCAATGAGCACATTGGCTGAAACTAGACAAGAATACCTACGTTTTGATGTATAAATTGTCAATGACAAGTTAGACTTGTTGGCGTGGGAGCAAGTTATAGAGAACGAAGTAAGATGAATTTTTCGACTCTCTCCACTCTAGTGACATCACTCCTCACTCTACTGCACGCAATACACACTCATTATAAACGCAGAAAAATCATAAAATGTTCACTATACTTAAACTGCTTTTTCACAAAAACTGTAAAATATATCAATCTGAAAAGATAGAGCCAGATAGCTGAATATGTTGTGAATGGTTTAAAGTTTGAATCACGGCTGTAGGTGAAAATATGTAGGAGGAGATACATTTTGAAGCAGAAGAGGATTTGAATGATTTGAAGCTTGCTCTCATTGACTTTAATGTTAAAAAAAATTGTTTAAAAGCTTAATATTTGAAAAAGTATAAATAGCAGAAAAATTGCTGAAGAAGTCCCATCATCTGCTGAAAGAGCTGAAGATTTGAAAAGTTGAACGGTTTAAATAGCTGAAAGTATGCAGAAGATACGGAGAGCCAAAAAACGTACGGAAGACGAAATAATAATAAAGAAAGAACAGAATAACAATAGTTGGAATGCTGTGGAACAGCATTCCCACAATAACAATAGTTGGAATGCTGTGGAACAGCATTCCCACAACTATGACTAGAAATAATAGTTGTAGCAGTACAGGGCGTAGCAGGGCGTTGAGGTGCAAACATGATTTAGGTGCCACCCCAATCCAAGAAAAACTGCAAGGCGAGAAAACATATTCCCCGTTTCCCAATGTCAAGGAAGGATCCTTCAAAGCCAGAATTTGGAGGACGCTACGTCATCAACGTCCGCCGAAGGACCGTTCCAATGTTGAGGATCTTCCGAATTCCTCCAAGGACCGAGTCTGTCGGTACACAATCCGTCCTTCCTGCACAATCCGTTCAGCGCATGTGCAAGATGTTCGCGCATGCGCATATATTATGATGAGAGCGGATTTACGACACTGCACGATCTGTTCCCATAGACAGTTAAAGAAAGTCTGTTCGCCTCCACCGGAAAGCTAACGTTAGTTTAGCTAACAGCTAATCCGGCTAACCACTAACTGAAACAGCATGTAAAAGACGCTCAAAACAGACCGCTGCTGTGGAACAGATCGTGCAGTGCCGTAAATCGCTGGTAAATCCTTGTACATCATGATTATCATCTGCGTGTGCTCGAACAAATTGCACATGCGCAGAACGGATCGTGCAGGCAGGACGGGTCGTGTACTGACTGAGTCCTTCATTCAGAAAATTTCCCATAGACAGAGAAGGATGCATATGTGTATCCTTCGCGGTCCCAAATCACCCACAAGCCTTTGCCAGCTAGTTAAAGAAAGAAAATAGCTGGAGTTCGAGCGGCATCGCTGACGGCGAAATGATAATTTAAATGTAGCTAAGTATCTCTAGTGTTTGCCGTACATTTGTTATCACTGTTAGTGTAAAGCTTAACGCTTTAATCCTTGGTACAAATTGCTATAGTAATTAGGTAGATACACCCCGAGCTAATGTTAGCTAACTGAACCTATCATTTAAAATTAGGCTGTTTAATGTCCGGTGGCATTTTCATCTTTTTTTTATATTCCGTTACCGAATATGCGTAACGTTAGCAGAGATTTAGAAAATTGGTGTGTTAATCACTGGTTGTATCTGTAGACGGGAGATAACACTGCACCGTGTTAACTTCACTAGCAACGTTACAACTGTAATCTTACCAGGACAGGTTGGATGACTCACCTAAAACTTTCTCCTTGTCTGCAGTCCGTAAGCAACCCCATCATCGGCAGCTGTGTCTGATCGCCCTTCATGTTGAATATACTTATGTGTACAGTACATAGTTATGTTTGAAAATTTTTTAAAGTAAAGATACATGTTTTGTTAGTCTGTTTTTAAAACATGTATACCTTACGAGTTATTAAAACAGATAGCATCTGAATATAATTATTGTTTGAAGTTTCCTCTGTCCAGGGCACAATTTGATGAAAAATAGACATTGAAAACAGTTTATTTTACACACACACGCCCAAGAACTTAATGACACAGACAAACCAGTTAATTTAAAGCATTTATTGTTAGAATGCCAATCTCTAATATAGCAAATAATCTTTAACGTCTCTCTTTGGCCTCTGTCTCCCTGCTCGTCTTTGGCTTTGCCATCCTTGTATTATTTCCCCGTCAGCGATGCTGCTCAAACTCTCGCTTAGGTCCGCTATTTTTTTTTTTTCAACTAGCCGGCAAAGGCCCACGCATAGGATTGTAGGTGATTTGGGATCGCAAAGGATACACATATGCATCCTTCTCTGTCTATGGGAAATTTTCTGAATGAAGGACTCAGTCCTTGGAGGAATTCGGAGGATCCTCGACATTGGAACAGTCCTTCGACAGACGTCAATGATGTAGCGTATTCCTTCTGGCTTTGGAGGATCCTTCCTTGACATTAAACTGCTGCTGATTCATCTTCTCCATCTCAACAACATAATTAAAAGATGAAAATTAAAGGACTAGTCCTACCAAGGACGGATCCTTGACACTGAGAAACAGCAAGGGACTTTGTTGAACAAGCTCCCTGGCGCTAAATTAGTAACAAGCATTTCTGGGACATGAATGCACACAGATGGAAAAAGAGAGGAGCTCAGTGTGTCAACGGAAATCCCACAGTGGTCTAAAACTATTACAGCATAATTAAGAGCAGGTCCAAGGCAAACCTGAGCCAGTTCTATACGAGTTGCTAGATGAATCTGACCGTGAAGAAGATTATCCAGTCTCTTTCACAACCCGAGACAAGATTAATTAACCTCAAACAAACAAGACAGAAACTAAATGTTCTAACTATCAGCAATTCTGGCTTTGTCGAAGTAAATTCTTAATTCACATACTAAGATAATAAGAAAAGATGCCTGAGCCCCAGAGATAAACTGAACAGTTGAAAAGAAATACAAGCTTTTTTTAAGACCATGTACCACATGACCACATTCAGACGGAGAGATAAGGCTGAAGTTTATTTTAAGTGCTTTGACAGTGATATCCTGCCAAATTATTCTGGTGTAAAGAATTTAAACAACTGTTTAGTTTTGAATTATATTATAATTAGAGTGAGAGCTGGCAGTTGAAATATTTTAATCTTATTTGTTCATTTTGCCGTTTGTAGGCATATTTCTAGTAATGTACAAAATGTACATTATCTTAAGGAGATGTATACATAGGTATATTTCTTTATCCTAACATGCTTCAGTGATTGTTATAATTTTTTTCAAAGTAATAAAATTGATAATGAGTCTATGGGAGTAATGTATAATAGCTAAAATCTCAACAACTACAAATACTAAAGACTAAAAAAAGAGCATCTATTCCCAGTACTCCCTGTGTCTTTGTGGCCACTGCTGGTCATTTCTCCCCAATTCCATATCACATCACTGCTGGGGCATGTCTGGTTGTGTACTATTTGGTTTAGAAGCCTTTTTTTGTGATTTGTCGCAGCACACAGCATATACTCAGTAGCTCCAGCTGCTACTAGTGAAACCAAATTGGAGCACAGGAAACATGCTGGCCAATCAGAGCAGACTGGCCTTTTGGGGAGGAGCTTAAAGAGACAAGAAATCTGGCGAGAATGAGAAAGGAAGTATTTTTTGAACAGAAAGCATGTAACCAAGTCCTAGTGTATAAAATACAGGTATGAAACTGAAAATGCTATATTATAGTTCCCTTTTTAAGTCAAATGTACTGTTATACATTAAAAAAAAAATCTATCCAAAATCACCATACGCTACTGGTCATACATACCAGACCAAATATAACTGTAGCAGCACTGTATTAAGTTGAGTAAGCGTGTTTTCTATTTGTTATGAATTTAACTTAATTTGGAAGAGGCTAAATTTCCTTTCTGAGAAGTTATACTGTCTTACTTTAAGCTAGCAAGGTAGTATGTAGGTTATACAATGTATTTTTTATTTGTGAGCCTTTTGTAGTTTTTCAATACGTACGCACTACTGAGGAATTTGGTTTATATTAATGTGTTCTTTAGGCTATGCATATAAGCTTGACAAAAAATATTGAAAGTAATCATCATAAATAAATTTATAACTACAGAATAAAATACTGCTAAGACCTTATCTGATTTTATAATATTCCTATGTATTGGTTGAATACTGCTCAGCGGAGTATCTGCAGCTCTGACACTGCAGTGATTCTACAGAAAGAAGGATGGCTAGCACATAGAATTATAGAGTGAGAAGCTGAAAATCCACAGCATTGGCATACAGAGAGAAGGGATTGCTGAGTGAGGAAAGTAGAAAAAAAAGCTCAGGGAGGTATGAGTGTGGAGTAGGGACTGGCCTGGTGTATAAAAGCTCTGATAGTGGCAGGAAAAGGGCAGCATGGTCAGAGCCACTCTCCCCCTCTTTGTGCCAACCCCTTGGGGTTACACTTTTTACCCCTTTGAGAGAGAGAGAGACACTCTCTCTCTCTCTCTCTCTCTCTCTCTCTCTCTCTCTCTCTATACTGGTTGTAAAGTCTGGGCAGAAAGCCTGGAGGGGGTGACTGACTAGAGGTTGATATAAACTCTGACTACACAGTCTCTGTTTCCCAGAAGGCCTAGCTGCTGCCCCAGACCACCAACCCCTTCAGCAAACACCTTCTCAGTCTCTGTAGTTGAGGAAGTCGGACTGTTGCTGTCACCTAGACTACAAAAGGCACCAACACACCACCGTTCAGGCCAGACGTCCTGCATGTAATACATTCATTTAAATGCCATCAGCTGTGCAAATACAGAGTGACATGTGATTGCTGCTTACGTTCATATACTTTACACGTCGTTTCCCTGGCCAAATTGAACCACACAACTCCCACAACTAGAGCAAATGAAATGCCCACCAGGGAGGAGAAAACGGACTTTACCTTTTTATATGAAATGACTGAGATGACTTAACAAAATTTTGGGCTGAAAAGAGGGAGCTTTTGCCTTTCTTAATCTAGCAGGAGCTTCTTAGCAGCTTTTCTCATTGGCACACAAGGGGAAGAGTTTTTAATGGTGTTTTAATTAAATCTGCATTTGGCAAGGCTTATGGCGCAAGGCTGTCTCCTCCCTCCACAAGATTTTACTGTAAAAAAATAAGCAGAGCTTCCGGGGCTGAAAAGTGCAGGGAGGGACTCCACTGGTTACAAAAAGAAATCTGCATAGTGAAATCACCCTACTTCTCACTTGAACTTATAACCTCAGTAAACATTTTTCTAACGAGTTCATGACCTGCATTGCTAGTTTCTAGTAAGTACAGTAAAATCTTGCGGAAGGAGGAGACAGCCTTGCGCCATAAGCCTTGCCAAATGCAGGTAATCAGGACAGAGTTTAAGCGATGCATATCTATGCACTGCGTACTTTAACTCTTGGACAGCACTGTCCCGTCAGCGGGACCGTTTTCTCCATTTTAGGAGAAAACGTTTTCTTTACTCAAATTGCAAGCATTATATCTTCATGAACACGGTCATGCAGCACATCATTAGAAAGCTTAAAGTCTCATGATTCCATTGAGCCCACACACATATAAGCATAAGGTGACTTATAGCGGTTATAATCATGTTTTAAAGTAAAGAAACACAGAAGGATTCTGCGCCGATAGTGTCTAAAGTCAACGTGCGTCTTTACCTTTCTCCTCGTCTCTCTATTCACAGCAGTGAAAGATCGCCAGAAACTTTTTTTTCCTGCTTTGCCAACAGTTCAAAGAATAAGTACATCCAATCCTTTTAATCCAAAACGAGCTGGTCCCCTCACAATCTTGTAGATTCTGGCCGTGTTTCCTCGTAAACAAAGCTGAAAAGTCCATCATTTATGGACTTTAATCGCTCCTACTGCCGGCGCTAATAATGCTACAGTGTATCCTTCTATTCAGCAAGTTTGGTTGACTCAACAGCTTTTGATTGACAGGTCGTTTCAGCCAATCCGTCTACTATAACCTGAGTTATCCCTTATGGAAGCCAATCAAGTCGCACGATTTACAGAGGGCAAAAGTGGGAAAGACTGGCAACTACTCCAACCAGTCAAAAGCAATAGTTATAAAACCAGCCTCCCTGTGTAGCCAATAAGAAGACGAGTTGATTGATACCAAACATGACCAGAACATTTTAACCCTGTGATGGCTCCAGCTGTGTCAAAGCAAAAATAAGGCCTTAGTTATTGCATTTCACCATTTCATCAAATTATAATGACTTATTTCTATAAATTTATGCATGTAGTTATTTTAGATATGTGTATGAGTGATGTGGATGTGTTTTTTAGTTTGGGAAGTTTTTTATTTTGCACTTTTTGGGCTTTTTTTCTGAGAGGAAATAAGAAAAACGCACAGACATATCTGTAGAAATAACTTCATAAAATAGCCATTTTCTGAGTCATTTTCTTCTGGATTTTTTCTGTATTAAGTTCAGACATGTGGCTGGGGTACTATTTTGTATGTAGATCATGTAATATGCTTACAGTAGTGTTTTTTTTAATAATTTTACATATGATTTACTTGGACGGAAATAGAAATTCTCTATTCTAATCTCTTCAGCTCTGTGTCAGTATGACCTAGAGTCACACTGACACAAGAAACAAAAAATTGAGAGTGTTAGCTTCCTAATGACCTCGGGACCCTCCCAGAGGGCCAAAGGATGTGGAAACTGTAGCAATTTTTTTGGGGTAAAAATTTAGGCGAGAAAAACATATATTTTGAAGTGATTTGTGAAGAGGTTAAAATAGTTGTGAACTTGTTTTGGGCTGCTGTCCGTGTTTTTGTCTCCTAAAATGAAAATTAACACTATATTATATACAAACACTATATTAGCCGTGGCCTTCTCCCCTCCCTTCTCATCCAAAAATCATCACGTCCGGTTAAAAAATATTGATCTTCTTCAGCTTTGTTGTTCTTGTTTACTTGTATATCTATTGCTGTGTATGTACACTGAAAGTAACAAAAAATAGGGCTGTGCAATTAATTGAATTTCGATTTTGGCTCCCAACAATCACCAAAATAGTATAATTGAGAAAAAGATTATTTTGCCATGTTCTGTTTTGCAAGAACACTCTTATTTTGTCTTGTATTCTGAATGACATGCATGTGCACATCTGCCCGCGCACATCCGCCCCTCCCGAAGCCATAAACTCTCTCAGCCTATACAGTCAGGGAAGCAAGTCGTGTGCATATCATCCGCTGGAATTTAAAAACTCAGCGTGAGTAAAGATGGCAAAAAGGCAGCCACAGCAGCGTTTGATGAGCAAAAAAGGCAAAACCAACTCTGTTGTCTGGGAACAGTTAACGTTAGCTAACCCTGCAGTCCCTTTTTCCAGCTTAGTGGGGGTGCATTGGCCTATGGCTCAGAACCAAAATGAAAAAACATAGTAATGTTCCCTCAGCATTTAGTTTAGTTGTTAACCCTTGTGTTGTCTTACTGTCAAAATTGAAAATCAACACTTGTTGACACTTTTTAACAATGATTTTGTAACTTTTCCTTACTTTTTTGTCTCTTTTTCATCACTTTTGACACCCTTTTTCAATATTTGTCTTATTTTTAAATTTTCAACACTATGTAACACTAACTTATTAACTTTAGTTTTACAGTTATTTTTGGAATTTATGGTCGAACCTCATTTATGAGAAATTATACCTAATGTTTGAGTTAGAAAAGCAGAAATTAGGAATTATTTAGACTAAAATGAAAGGAATGTATGTTGAGGGATAATCACAGACTGGAATATGTCAACTTACTCAATACTATTTCAAAACCACTTCAATTTTTTTTTCAAATGCTATAAAATTGACTTAGACAACCCAAAATTAATGAAAGATATGACTCAGCCTTGTACTAACTCCTTTTTTCCATCTACTATATTCTTTCTCCCTGCCTGTCCTTTTGGTTTGGAGTATTTCTCTTGCTCTCTGTGATGGCCTATGCAGGGCATACATAGAGTGTAGACACTCAGACATCAAGGTTATTGCCTCTCCCCTCTCAGCATCCTTTAATGCTTCAGAGAGGGGGAAAGGGGCAAAGTAAAGGCAGAGGACACCTTGTTTACTTACTTGTGGATGAAGGCTGATAGGGACTGCTGGTGAAAGAGACCAGGGCTGCGTCACCAGAGGCAGTTACACAGTTCATGTGGACTGCAGGAAGAAGTATGAATGGATCTGTCGTGGAGATTTGACTTTGAAGAAACTAAAGATTTTCATTGAAAGCCCTCATCTGCATGGCTGGGGTGATGAAGCGAATTGTTGCGGTCAGTATGATTGGGATTTCCATCTCTGAACAAGAAGCCTTTCAAAGAAATAAAGAGCCCCAAAACCCCAGACAATCAGGGAAAGATTGCATAATGCTCATTTGGCGTCTGGTTAGGATATTTGACTCTGATTTGGCTCCTCTTTAACCCGCAGAAAAAGAAGGAAAAAAAGGATTTGGGCTAATCCTCTTAGCCCGATGCTATACGTATCTCTTTCTGCCGACTGGAAGACCAATGTAAGCTCAGACATTTGGACCCCCGACTGAGCCAGGCAGAGCTCCCACTCAGCATATTTTATTTGTGAAATTGATAGGGATGGCTTCCTGGTGACTTGTTGGAGCTTTCCCCATTGGCCTGCCTGGTTAGTGATCATACCCGTGGTCTGAGACATGACAGTGTGATCATAAACTGCCCAGTTATTCTCGCTGCCTCTGGTCCATCTATCTTTCTCGCTGTGACATTTTTTCCAACAACTGTCTTGTCATTATTCGTTTGGTATAACTTTAACCCTTATGTTGTCCTTGGGTCACATTTGACCCGTTTTCAGTGAATTCTTTATTTTATTTTGGCACAAAAAATGGGCCGTCACAATAAGAAAATGTCAACAATAAAAGTATCAAAAAAAGCGCCCACAACATTCAAAAAGTGACAAAAAATTCAGAAAAAGAGCTAATAATGTTGAAAAAAAGCGACCAAGACTGCGTTTTTTTTCATGGTTTATGGGAAGACAACACAAGGGTTAAAGGGAAGGAACTCGGACATCAGGGGTGGCAGTAGCTCAGTTCGTAAGGGTTGGGTTAGGAACCGGAGGGTCGCTGGTTTAAGCCCCCGTTCGGACCAAAGTATGGTGGTGGACTGGTAGCTGGAGAGGTGCCAGTTCACTGGCACTGCCAAGGTGCTCTTAAGCAAGGCACCGAACCCCCAACGGCGCCTTTCCATGGGCAGCCCCCTCACTCTGACATCTCTCCATTAGTGCATGTATAGGTACTGAGCATGTGTGTGTAATTCAGGCCTGTGTGTTATAACAGTGTAAATTGAAATTTCCCCTTGTGGGATTAATAAAGTATATATTATTTATTATTATTATTATTATTATTATTATTATTATTATTATTATTATTATCCCTTTGGAGTTTGGAGTAGGGCCACTGCTTCTTCACGTCAAAAAGGAGCCAGTTGAGGCGGTTCAGATATATGATCAGGATGCCTTACACGCGCCTCCCTTTACCCGACGTAAATCCAGAACAAGCCGGAGGGATTATATGGCCCATCTGGAACTTCCTTGCTTAGCTTACTGACACTCTGACCTAGCATGGAATAAGCAGGGAGGGATGGATGGATGGATGGATGGATCGATGGTATGACTTTTAACACAAAATGCCAAACTGTACACAAAAAGCTGATTTTCAGATTATTTAAACTATATTGAGAAAGAATGCTGAGGTTTCATGATGGTTCACTCTTCTTTAACTCTGTCCATTTCCTTTCCTCTTTCTTCTCTTAGCTCTCTCCATCTCTCTGTGACAGCTAATTCATTTCATAGGGATCTAACAGATGTGGCCTTTTAATATAACGGATTTCACCATAACTCACACTCATATAACGAGGCTACCGTCAGTGCAAGACCGTGAAAAGAGATATAACAAGAATGAAGGTCTGGTTGAGATCAATCAAAGAGGTTAATTCATTAAAAACAAATCAGTCAGTGTAACGGAGGGTTTACATTGGGGGCAGAAGCACCCCAGGGCCCTGTAAAGACAGGCGAGCAGCCATATGACTGCCAGAAGAGCATTTCTCCACGCTGGTCATCAAGCGATTTCTGCTGCTTTCTAATCACATGTAGAGCTAATCTCTCTCTCTCGCTCTCTCTCTCTCTCTCTCTCTCTCTCTCTCTCTCTCTTGTGTTTGTCTGTCTCTAGTCCGGATCCCCGAAATTACATTTTCAGGCTAATTGCCTGACGCTTGGCTCTTGTGTTGGATGTCCTTTACCTTCTGCTCTCAGTGTGTCGTCATTTTCAAACTCTGTTTGCTTCTGAAAACCACAAACTTCAAGCTTGCAATCTACATGATGAAAATGGCAAGTTTTGAAGAAAATATGGAATATGGAAGGCAGGCGTGCTTTGTTCTTTCGGGGAATGATTGTAAAGATTTACAAAGAATATGTATACAGCATTTACTCTCTAACTGGGATGTTTTGGGACCAATAGACAGCGTTGGCAAGCAGGGGATGCATAATTTATCATATGAGAACCATAATTGATTATCAGTTTGTTTTCTTGCCAAAAAATGGCCTAGATGCCAAAACAATCGCTCCAAATCACAAGCCATTCATGACGCGATAAATGGTGATCAGGGCTCAGCGTTATTACATTCCTCTGCATTGCTTCACCCAACCATGTGTATGTATTTTTTTTTTCTCTTGATGTCCATTTCAATGTGAAGAAGAATGCAGGATAGCTTAGCTAAAACAAAATGATTGCACACATGCCCAAATGGCACAAAAAGAAATATAATTATGACAAATCCTATCCCTCTGTGTGCTGCAGATCTTTCCTCTACATTATAAAGCTCTGGCACATTCTGACAGCTTGTTGACTTCTCTTTAACAAGCTCAAAGTCAGTTTTTACACTGATACAACATGAAGGACATGGCACTGGACACTGATATGACAGTGACTTGGCATGCAGCCTGGGCAACAACATGCAATTGTAGTAATTGTAAACTGTGTAAGTATACCCACTGCTTACATCGTTATGCAGATTAGTGGGTGGTGATGGCACAGTGGATATGACACATGCCTTTGGTGTGGGAGATCTGGGTTTGATTCCCACTGATACATCAACCAATGTGTCACTGAGCAAGACACTTAACCCATAGTTGCTCCAGTGGTGGGTGGGTGGGCTATATTTTCTGTTGCAAATATAGTTTTATTTTAAACTATATACATATACAGGTGGCTTATATGTTATAAATATAGTAAAAAGACTCACGTTCAACTTACATTAGTATTTCTCCATCGGTCTCGCTATTGCGTCTAACTGTTGTTAGCCCCGCCCCTTCCGCTACGTAGCCAAGATGGCAACCGTTGAGTGTGGAAAGTGTCCATTGATCCACACTCAACTTTCTGGCCGTTTTGAGTGCACCATCCAGGTACTCAAGTGCACTTCATTTAACCGCACTTCGACAATGTGAACGCATTATGTACTCAAATAATTAGTATTTAGTACAGAAGTGCGCGATTTGAGACACAGCCCTGTACTACAAAGCAAGATCAACAGGCCCTGGATTTCTTTCAGTTACCCGGCTTTACGATGTGTCACAACGGTGGTTAACAACTAGTTCAATCAACCCAGGGTTTCCAATCTAGTGACAAATGCACTTACATAAAAGGAGGCGGTGTTTGCACAGCGTGACCAATCGCAAACATCTACTAGAGCTGCATATTTTACACGAGCAAACTTTAATTCTACATAAATATGAAGAACACAGGCATGGTTTTACAGGTAAAACGCAATACAGTTGCTGCTTCCTAAAACAGGAAGGAATGCTGGCAAATATAGCCGATGCTGTAAATGCGTTAATCACAACGCTTATCAATATCACTTCCCCATCAGTCAGGACCAAGCTCTTACCAGAATTACACTTGTCCTTTCCATAAACTGTTGTTACTTTAGCCTAACATTTCAGTTGCAACCCTGACAGTGGTAAGCGATCCTTAGAGCAAATAAAATATATAAAATATAATTCAAACCAATGTGCAACACTCAAGTTAAGAAGCCGACAAATAGCCTATAGGTCATTCTCTCTGCTTAATATCGATATCTTTCATAAAAATACCCATTGGGGGAATGTTAACAAGGTTGTCGGTCTCTAAATGTTTATACTTTTATGAGTCTCTCTCTCTCTCTCTCTCTCTCTCTCTCTCCGTGCACCAAGCTCCACCTAATCTAAGAATGGTGTTATCACCGAGTATTAATTGGTCGGTTGGCAAGTGATCCACCGTTGCGATATATAAAACCCTGGGTTGAACCTGAACTTACCTTAACGCCAAATCTTGCTTTGTACCACAGGCCTCTGGCCTATCACTTGGGAAACACAGCACGAGCATATATGGACAGAACAAATAAACCGATTTTAAATTACGTTGTTACAATTTAACAATTCGCCATTCTGAAATCCAATCACGGCATGGCTGTCTTGGAACGCAATAGACAGACGGTGCCGGAATTCCCCAACACTTAAATTCAGCTGCAGTCTGTTGAGATGCCTGTTAGAATTTTCAAACTAACGTTGTGTTCTGTTGGATCTCTGAGGAAGGAGGCTTGGGGTCGAATTGAGAATTAAGAAAAGGTTTAATGCAACAGAATGATGAGGATGATGAGACAAAGACAAAGACAAACACAACATAACACTGCAGCTGACAGCGGACTGGATCCACGCTTCCCCCTGACGGAGTCACGTGAATGCAGTCCTGAGAATTCCTAAATCACACACATATATCCACTGCACCGGGGGCTGTTCCTTTTCACCTGGTGCATTCAAATCCATTCTCATTGGTCCGTTGTTGTCATGACAACATGCCGAGCGCATCTTCGCTGTCCAATGAGGAATGACATGGCTCTAAACTCTGCACCTTTGGGTCGTTTTGGTTTCAGATTAAAAGGGTCTGTCGTGTAAATGTGAAACTCTGACATCAATACAGTTAATCAACATTGTATTGTCTTAGCCTAGACTAAGACTCTAGGGGGTAGGAGACAAGCAGCCTCCTCCAGGTGTGTAGCAGGAAGGCTCCTTTCCATATGTTAAATGCCAGACTTGACCTGATCAATTTTTTACAGTCAGTGGTAATGAGGGGGGAGGTGAAGGACAGAGATAATGCATATTTCCCTCACCCTGGCTCCATCATACATAGTTTAACTTTTTAGAACTCAACATGCCTCAGGTGAGATGGTCTCAGGTGAATATTTTTTTTGCAGTATATGAAATCAGATGTATTACCTACCACCATCCAGTATTTATAAAATATCTGGTCATTCCAGACGTAATTATTCCACTCACTTTTTAAACAATGCAATTACCCGTTTCAGCCACCAAGCCCGCAAACTCTGCGTATGAGTTGATGGTACAAATCTGTCTTTTGAAAAAACTGTCAACTACGGGAGAGAAGTATACAAATATTATTTGATTGGGAGCACACATGTACTCTTTTAATGTCATAAATTAATATTTCCTGATCTTTAGGTGGTGCAATAAAATAAAGATCACAGAGTAACCAAAAATCAATCGTTGCAATCTGGCCAACATTTGCAGAAATATTATCCTCTGTTGGAAAGAGGGACGAAACACTTGACAGACATCGCCATCCTTGCTTTATTCTTTGCTTGCAGCAAACCTCAAACATTCCTTCCAATAGGATATCTATATGGCATTTTATAAAACACTCTCCGACCTACAACACCCACCTCTTAACCCCCTGTGCTCAGCCTTGTCTGGCTACGTGCCAGCAGCATGGCTTCCTACGTAGCCTGAATCACTATATCGTCCCCGGAGCCGAAGTGTTCAACTCTCAGCGACCTCTTCAACACACTTCCAACCAGAACCTAATCCAATCAGACACCTCGGGCATGTCAGCCCACAGCCCTCTCACCTTGCACTCAGCATAGACCCATACAGCCTCCCTTGTGGGTGCTGTCTGTCAACTTATCTGTGAAAGGCTTATTTCAAGGCTACAGAAAGCGCTAACTAAGAGAGGCAGAGCGATGGAGAGGGCACTCGGACAGGGAGAGAGACTGTGTGTGTGTGTGTGTGTGTGTGTGTGTGTGTGTGTGTGTGTGTGTGTGTTCATGTGTTTCTATACTCTTAAAGCTAGGACAAATATCAAACAATTCCAAACACAAGCTCAGTTATACAAGCATGGGTAACTCAGTAGGTTGTGCGTGTGTGCGTGCGTGCACAGGACAGGCCTGTGTGTATAGTAGCTGTGGATGAGCTGAGGTAAGGGTATGTTGGAGTTATCTTTGAAATTTAGTGGACAGTCCATAGGGAAGTGTTCAGGGTAGAGTTCAGGGACTGAGTTCGACTGCCAAGCTTATACTGAAAACCAAACCCTGCCATCAGATTCAGATAAAGAAGACCTCCATTGTAAGCTTTCTGAAACACTGTAAGAGAATTTAAAAAGGTTCAGTGCATGTTTTGAGGTGACAAGTGCTCCTCAAAGAAGAAATTAGGAGATAAAATACTGATCAAAACGCCATAGTTAAAGTATCAATGTTGCCATGGGTAATATAAATAAATTTAGGATTATTTAAGACATCTTTCCACCATGACCTCTCAGAAGATGTATTTGTTTATTTACTAATTGTTGGTACAGAACTACTGTTTTTACTGCTGTATTTGCTTGGTCTTGTGGGTTTTTGTTTGCATTAAAATTTATCAGTCTGCTATTCAAGAACAGTATTAGTTTGCAAAGGAAGTCCAAAATGACTGTCCGTTTTATTGAATGTTTAAAACGTTCGCGCCAATTCACGCAAATTCAACCATTCACCGTGACTTTGGTGCGACTCGCAATTTTGACGAATAACTAGAGTTTACCACGACTTCAACCAATCCCAGCAATCCAGCACTTGCCAGACTTTGCATCAGTATGTGACTCTGAGAGCCAATGACCAAGTGGGATGATGTCATACATACGTACATGGCCATATTAATTCCCTTGTTTCTGACAAGACATGTGTGACTTGAACATCTACATTCACCAGCAAAACGTACAGTGAAAGACCATGCTAAACATTTCTGACCGTCCTGCCAACCTATACATTTTAACATCAGTGTACTTTTCATTATAAACTCTCTAAAAGCTTCTGTGGCTCTTTGCAGCGGGCGGGACTGCTCAGTTCCCCTTGCAACTGACGCGCGCACACACACAAACACACACGGTGGATGCAGGAAAAACCGGGGACGAGACGTACGGGATGACCTAAATTGAGGACAACTATGCTCGTTATTGTAAGTACAATGATAAATTAAAGTCGAATAAGGCCTTTATCAAATCGCATGAAGGTGCTTCCCAGGCCAGTATAGGAGATTAACAAATTAACAATGTAGAGCACTGACACATGTTCACATTTGATTGATTCAATATAGTATTTCTTTTTTTTTTTTTGTCTTGAAGGCTGTCTTGAACCTTTTTGGTAAGGTTACTAGGAAAACTCAGCCCAGAGTAATTTTATTCTTCCTAAAACAAGTTTCCTTTTTATTTAAAAAAAATTTACAAAAACAATTGCAATTTTGGGATACAATAATTTCAAAAGGCCGCAAAATCCTGGAGGGACTGACAAAAGAACAAACAAGAGACTAAACAAGAACCCCGTTAGTAACTAAACAATCTCAGTAACAACAACACTCAAGCAAAATAACAGACTGGACTGTGCCGAATGGCATTGAAGCTCTCCTGAAGGTTTGGTAGCACAGTATCTAATGAGGGGCCTAATGTTTATAGGATGGAGTCGTCTGCATATAAGTGGGTTTGAGAATTGCCAACACCAAGAGCCACATCATTGATATATAGAGAGAAAAGAGTCGGCCCGAGAATTGAACCTTGTGGCACCCCATAGAGAAATCCATAGGTCCCGACAGCAGGCCCCCTGATTTAACGCACTGGACCCTTTTAGAAAAGTAGTTATTGAGACATACGAGGCAGTTATGAGAGATGGTTAACAGAGTCAAAAGCCTTGGATAGATCAATGAAGATGGCTGGCCAATAACGCTATTTGTCAATGGCGGCTGTGATATCATTTATGACCTTGAAGGTGGTCGTGGTGCAACAGAAGCCAGATTGCGTAGCGGAAAGGACGTGATGGTATTCATTCTGTTTGGTAATCTGTTTATTGACCAAGCTTTCAAAGACTTTCATAAGACTCGTTTATATAGATTAGGGTCTATAGCTGTTTGGGTCGGGGTTGTCTTCCCCTTTGAAAAGAGGGATGACTGCGGCGGATTTCCGAGAAGATTGGTTGTCTAGCCCAGCTGATTTGTATAGGTCCAGAATTTGCAAAGCTCACATCACATCAGCTGTCAGGATTGGGGTAAAAGAGAAGTTTGGTGGGGAGTGCAGATGTGTAGCTGCGTGGTTGTAAAGCAGTTTACTGGGGGGCAGATTCCATCCGCCAGATGGAAAGCATGAACGGCTTCAGCAAAATGTTTATTGAAATTATCTAATATATCGGTAGTGATGATATTACTACCGGGATAAGGTTAATGTGCAGTATATTGAAACTCCGCCCCCTTTAGTGGTTCTGTCTTTTGTGGGATTGTAATATCTGAGTTTTTGATGTATTTTCTGAGCCAGGATTCAGACGCTAGAATATCAGGGTTGGCTGAATGGACAAGGGAAGTGAAGGAATCAAATTTAGGCAGCAGACTTTGGATTTGGTTCTATATCCCCTGAGGAGCAGAGCAGAAGCAAGATAAGTATTTGACCCATGGCTTTTAAAGCTGGACGATTAGTATTGTTGGTGGGGTGAAATAAATCTTTGGGTTTCTTGGCTTTTGAAGAAAATTGTGAGCCGCTTGGGAAGCTAGGGGAAAGACGGGAAAAGTAATTAATGTGGGTAAGCCCAATAATTTGGTAACAATGAAGCAGGTTGCATCACAGGGCTATATGATAAACAACAGCATATCTTGGAGGAAACATACAAAGGGACAGTGGGGTTATCAATGTTTGTATGCAAGGGGTTAAGGAATCTACTGGGAAGTAAAATAATGTAGGTGAACAAAAGCAGTGATACATGAGGCATACTTCATGTAGAGATGACAGACAATCGGTAATAGTAGCTAGTAATGAGCAGAGTCAGTGTTCAGGGTATAGCTTAGGCCTGGCTGAATAGACAAATGAGATAGCGTGGAAGCTGATGACCTGTAGCAGATGGGCCGTGGTGCTCAAAAAAATAAATGACTGCATGGAGAATAGTCTGGAAAAATAAAATAAAGCCATTGAAAAAAACAGACGCTTACTGGTGTTTCTGTTATTGTTGTACACGTATGGGCCTATGGGCAGCGGAGCTTGCCGCTAACGGCAGTGAGAGAATGAACAGAAATAATGGGGGGGCAGTCACGTGATTGGGACATGCCAGGAGTATTTTCATGGGTCGGGTTGATTGATGATGATTCGTGACAATTGATTCCTGTGTCACCCTCTATCAGAGAGAAAAACGCTGTCCGGACGTTGAAGCTGACTGCTAAACAACAGCTAGCATGGCTAACAATAGCTGGTTCTGCTGGCTGCTAATGGCAGCTAGCTAGCCAGTAATCCGGAATGTGACAGAGATAGTCCAGTAATCCAGCAGTACAGTTGGTGTGGTCCGGTTGTGAATGTAATCTGACCTGTTTTGGCCCTGAAGCCGATGAACGGCCGCTGGATTGGCCAGATGGTTTACAGGCCGAGGAGGTGGTCAGCAGGTCCGTGCCGCGGATGAACGGTGAGTTGTGCAAGCAACAATGCCAGGTGGAAATATGTAAAGCACTGGATACCGGCATAGGCAAGAGAGATGGACAAAGACCAGCAAGTCCAGAGATATGGTGAAACAAAGTCCGGGAAAAAAGTAATCCGCTTGGGAACATAGGAAGCAGATGCTAGCAGCAGCTGGTATGCTAGCAGTACAGTTGCTGCTCAAAAAGCAGGGACGAAATGCCACAAAGGTCACAAAAACAGCAAATCTGTACGTCATGGTACAACAGACGATGCAGTGAGACAAGCGCAGCAATAATAATAAATATACAGTATTTACAAGAGACAGAGACAAGGACACGTCGGCACGGTACGCCATCTTAGATCCCAAAAAAAATTGACTGACTCAAAGTCCAAAAGGGATAAAAGGTAGACTGGATGAAAATCTTTACTAAATAAGATCATTATAATCAGATCATAGAAGTCAATGTAACCCTTTTGATCTTTTGGTCTCAGCTTTGCATGTGGCTGCCAAAATACACTGTGTGCAAAATTATTAATCAAGTTCTATTCCTGAGGATTTATTGTATTGTACTGTAACAAATGCATTGCTATCATTCAATCAGAAATGTTAATAAACCTCAAATCAGAATATTTAACAAAGGAAAAGAAAGTTTTGGCTTTCTCAAGAGAATATCTGTGTGCAGAATTGTTAGGCAACTATTAGTGTGCAGAATTATTATGCAACTAAATGGAAAAATTTAAATTTTCCCATCTCACTTGTTTATTTTAATTTCATAGAGTAAGAATAAAACTCAATATGTACAAATAAACACTATTGACATTTCAAGAAATATTCAGTGACCAATATAGCCACCCTTCTTTTCAGTAACATGAGCCTCCATGGAATCTGTTAGTTTCTTGATCTGTTGATGACAAACTTTTTGTGCAGCAGCAACCACAGCCTCCCAAATGCTGTTCAAAGAGGTGTATTGTCTTCCCTCACTGTAAATCTCACGTTTAAGAAGGGCCCACAAGTTCTCGATGGGGTTTAGGTCAGGTGAAGAAGGGGGCCATGTCATTATTCTTGTCTTTAAGGCCTTTGCTGGCTAGCCACGCAGTCGAATACTTGGATGCATGTGATGGAGCATTGTCCTGCATAAAAATCATGGCCTTCTTGAAGGATATAGACTTTTTTCTGTACCATTGCTTGAAGAAAGTATCTTCTAAAAACTGGCAGTAGTTTTGGGAGTTTATTTTAAGTCCATCTTCAATCCGAAAAGGTCCAGCTAGCTCATCCTTAATAATAGCAGCCCATACCAGTACCCTGCCTCCCCCTTGATGGCGTCTGACTTGAAGTGGAGCTCTGTGCCCATTAGAGATCCAGCCACGGGCCCACCCATCTGGTCAATGAAGAGTCACTCTCATTTCATCAGTCCATAAAACCTTTGAAAAATCTGTCTTCAGATATTTCTTGGCCCAGTTTCAACTTATTTTAGATTTTTTTTTAGATTAGATTCAACTTTATTGTCATTACACAGGTACAGGTACAAGGCAACAAAATCCAGTTTAGGTCTAACCAGAAGTGCAATAGTAGCAAGTGCAGGATATACAATGGTTCCATAAGTGCAAGACATAGATATGTATTGAATACATATAGAGATGAATACTATTATAAACAGAATTTTACAGATCGATTTGTCCTATGAATATAATGTATAGATAACTTGTGTTGTGAGCAAAATTTACAGCTGGATATATACTGAATATAATATACAGGTGGATATAACTATAACAGAGTGTACAGGTGAATATGTACTATGAATATATATATATATACAGATGGCTATTACTATAAACAGAATGTGAGCATAATATACAGATACAGATGGCTATTACTAGGGATGAGCGAGTGCAGCATTATCCGTATCTGTATCTGTTTACCACATGAATTATCTGTATCCGTATCTGTCTACTCGGACGGACGGACCTCCGGGGGGGGGGTGCAGAGGTTTAAAAAAAACGGCAGAGACGCAGCGCGAGTCGCATTATACCACGCGCTGTCTGAAACCCCACGTTACCAGAAATCTACTGGTTAAGTAAGTACTACAAACCGAAGTAAAAAACAAACCTGAAGCTGAAGAAACCCTAAACGTTAACGGAAAAGACCCAAAGACCCGTGGACCTGACAGAGAGAGAGAGAGAGAGAGAGAGAGAGAGAGAGAGAGAGAGAGAGAGAGAGCTGTTCTGTGTGAGTGAGCAGAGTGTGAATGTACGGGCGGGGCGCACGGTCTGCTACCCAATCCGAGCACAGATATTGACTCGTATTACTCGTACAATACTTGTATTCGGCAAAAGTGCTTTATCCGTACCGGATACTCGTAGTATCCGGCTCATCCAATTCAATTTTTCAATTTCAATTTATAGTATCAATTCATAACAAGAGTTATCTCGAGACACTTTACAGATAGAGTAGGTCTAGACCAGATAGAGTACGTCTAGACTACACTCCAGAATTTACAAGGACCCAACAGTTCTAGTAGTTTCCTCCAGAGCGAGCAACAGTGCGACAGTGGCGAGGAAAAACTTCCTTTTAGGCAGAAACCTTGGACAGACCCAGGCTCTTGGTAGGCGGTGTCTGACGACCGGTTGGGGTTAGAATGAAGAGTGGCAATAACAAAAATAGAAAAAATAGTAGTTTGTAGTAGTTCTTTGTAGTAGTTCATGGCATAGCAGGGCACTGTGCGGCATTACAAGGCACAGCAGGACGTAGCAGGGCATAGCAGAGCGTGGCAGGATGATCCGAGGGAACATGCTGGGGAAAAAAAGAACATAAGGACTCCGGGGAATGACTCCCCAGAGCTAGGTTAGTAACAAGCATTTCTGCCAAAAATACTCACTTGCCTAATAACTGTGCACACAGTATAATGACCCTTCTTGTGTATGTGTGTAAGAGCTATATTGCAAGCTACAGCAGATCACCAGCTAGCACTGTGAGTAGTCACTTCATCACAAAGCTTTTGGCCCCACCTAATTTGCTACTCTAATGGTGTGACTGCCGCTTAAAGATACCAAAAAAAGAAACTGCATTGTCACAAAGCTGAAGTATTCAGCAGATTGATCTCAAGCTAATTTCCAAATCATATCAATTCTTGGATTACTTTTAAACTCTTTAATAACACTGGACTATCAGGATTATTGGTCCAGCTCATCAAAGACTTAAGAGCTACACAAATTTCACTCATATATCATAGTGTTTTTTGCTGTTGTGCTACCCATTGCTTTCCCCAGGGATCATTAAAGTTTCTTTGTGACTTTATATTTTACAGACCAGACTTCCAAAACCCCAAAGTCTAGAAAGTGTCAAGATAGTGAAAAATCTATAGTGGTTATAAAATATTGATCTGTGAAGACTTCTTTTTTCTTTTTTTCTTAAAGAGCTCTTAAAGTTACAAATCAGATAAGCTTTCATCAGATTTTTAACAGGTTAATGTCTTGTGCTAACTTGCATTGTGTAATTTATTAAGGCTGTGTTGTGTTCAGATCATAAATTGACCAATGAGCAGGTTGTCACGATGCAATGAATACCAGTGAAATGTAATTAGAAGCTATTGCTGACATCCCACTCCTGCTTTAGTGAAGCTGCACTTACAGCAATATAACATGCTGCAGCATTTTGTCCGCACCTGATTCTTAAAGGCAGCTGCAGGGCTGCCAACGTTTCAATTTAGTTAAAAGTGAGATTTGGTTTCGAAGTTGGTGTATTTTAGGAGAAGAGTCTTTACCCATGCAACATTACCATATAGGGTCATCACCCTCAACCTCAACCCTCAGGAATTACATATAAAGCATTTATAATAGAAATAATAATATATAAATACATTTGTATTTATAGAGCACTTTTTATACAATAGACTAGGCTCAAAGTGCTTTACAATTAAAAAACAAATTCAAACATAGCCAAATAGACAGTAGAATTAGACCAAAAAAAGACAGTAGGAGAAATATATAAGTTAAGTAAAAACAGACCATTAATAATAAAATGGACAGAATTAGTAGAAAATAATGAGAATTAAAAAAGGTTTTCAATGGTGGTTTAAAAAAATTTTCTTTTGGTTTGGCATTTCCATAATTTTGGAGCATATAAAAAGGAGTCCCTGCCTAGTTCCTTGTGCTTATAATTCTGTCTATTTCAGAACCTAAGAGTAGATCTCAGAACTTGTATTTTTAACAAAAGAAATTCTGCAATGTAGATCGGTCCCAAACCATTAAAAGGTTTAAAAACGAGTTAAAGAACATGATAATCTATTCTAAAAGATAATGGTAACCAATAGAGAGTCTGCGGTCTAAGTCTTTATAGAGCCTTGATCTCACATTTTTCAAAACAATCACTGAACTACTCCTGGACCCCTGCAGTTCGCCTACAGAGTTGTATTCGATATTATATCTGCTGCAGAACTATCTGTCTCATTTACACATGCCTGAGTCCCCTTGCAGGTAGATTACAGGCTTCCTGTCAGACAGGAAGCAGCATATGAAGCTGTGTAAACGCGTCACTGACTCTCTGACCATCAGCACTGGTTACCCTCAAGGCAGCGTTCTTTCCCCTCTGCTCTTCTCCCTATACAGCTGAACCTCCAGTCAACAGTCTGTCAAGGTCCTACAGGCACGACACCACCCTCATTGGACTCATCTCTGGTGGGAATGAATATACCTACAGTTGAGAGGTTTACCATCTCTGGTGACCTGGTGCAATCAAAACAACTTGGAGCTGATCGCTCTAATGGTTTTGGATTTCTGGAAGAACGCTTTCCCACCCGCCCCCATCACCCTGGGTCCTTTACCTTCCTTGGCTCATTCATCTGCTACAATGCATCTGCTTACATTAAAAACAAATACAGAGGATGAACTTTCTGCCGTAGCTAAGTCAACCTGCCAAACACAATGATGGTGCACTACTACACCGCCATCCTTGAGTCCATCCTCACCTTCTCCATTACCATCCTCATCTGGTACGCTGCTGCCACCGCCAAGTAGGGCAGACTGCAGTGTATCATCCGCTCTGCAAAGACGGTGATTGACAACAATCTGCCATCTTTCCAGGACTTGTCTTCAAGACCCTGAGACAGACAAGAAAGATTGTGGCCGACCTCCTCTCACCGTGGACACAAACTTTTATGGTCCATCAGGACCATAGCCACAAAAACTTTCTTCCTGACTGCAGTAAGCCTCATCAGCAAGTCCTGAGACCCCTAATGAAACGGACCCCACAGTCACTGCATGTTACAGTAACAAAACTCCTGGAGGATTTTTAAGTTTGCAAAATAATCTATTTCAGCTTGGGAGCCAACTAAGAGTATTTTAACTTTATCTGTGTTTAGTTTCAAGAAGTTATTGGTCATACAGTTTTTAACTGCTGCAATCAAAGTAGTCAGGGAACACAGGGCATTGTCATTGTCAGGGTCAGGTGAAATATACAGCTGTGTGTCATCAGCACAACTATGAAATATAACTACGTAACTATTTATGTGTAGATTCCCTGATGATTTTAACTTAAAGAAATGGGGAAAAAAGGAATGGACCAAGAAAGCATCCTTGAACAACACCGAAGGGCAAATTATATTGACCTTATACATGATCAATAGTAGACCAATAGTTTCAAAAAATTCTGCCTGAGAGGTAAGATTGAAACCAGTTTAATACTAAACCCAGTTTTCCCAAACATTTTTTGTAGTGTTGTATTTTCAGATTTTGAAAAAGGAAAGGCTTGTTCCAATAAAGATTTAAAAAAAAAAAATCTAATAACAAAAATGACATGACAAAAACAAGTTGCTGCAGTCTGGACAGCTGTCTCACCTCACGGACCCACAACTTTCATTCCCTCCTTTTTCCTACGCTGCTCACTACATTCTCCTGGAGATGTGGGCAGTTCCTTTTCCCCACCTGACCTGAATCATTTTGCATTAGGCCTTCATTTGGTGCAGTCCATGCCCCTGAGCGGACCCATTGGATCTTTTCATGTGAATTCATGTGTTCGAGGTTACATTGATGAAGGTTATAACATGGGGATGTAAATTATTTTCAAGCTACAGGAATAAACATTCTTTTGTTCTAATCTTGTCGGCACACCAGCAGGGGTCAGCTCCAAGATGGATAAACATAGGGTTTCTTTCTGCCATGTGACAATAGAAGAGGCGCCCCCTCTAAACCGTAGGAGAGCAGTCAGACATGATTTAATCAACTTGTGGAGCTTAGGAATCAGTAAGAAAGAGACGGATATTGATTGGGTCTAACAGTATTGATACAATTCTTCTCCCTAACCCAGCTGCAGCATATATTGTACATTCAAGCATAAAAGTACATTGACATCAAAGATCAGCATTGTTTTAACACTTTTAACACAACGCTCTACAGTAGAGAATGAATGAATCTGAAACATGACGCATAATTAAACTTAACATCTTGAGTAAAACACCACACAGTACAAGAAGAGGTTATCAGCCCGTACTTGTATGTATCTTTGGAATTCCTTTTCCATTGTCAGCATTGGCTGAGCTTGTTGCAGTTTTAAATAACCTCCATTAAATGGATCATATAGTTCATCCCGCTTTAATTTCCTACTGTAAGTTTCAGCTTTGTCAGCTGTTTATAGTTAACATTAGGGATGAGCCGGATACTCGGCTGAAACAAGTATCCGGTACGGATAAAGCACTTTTTCCGAATACAAGTAATACGAGTAATACGAGTCAATAGCTGTGCTCGGATTGGGTAGCGGACCGTGCGCCCCGCCCGTACACACACGCTCTGCTCACTCACACAGAACATCTCTCTCTCTCTCTCTCTCTCTCTCTCAGGTCTGCGGGTCTTTTCCGTTAACGTTTAGGTTTCTTCAGCTTCAGGTTTGTTTTTTACTTCGGTTTGTAGTACTTACTTAACCAGTAGATTTCTGGTAACGTGGGGTTTCAGACAGCGCGTGGTATAATGCGACTCGCGCTGCGTCTCTGCCGTCGGAGATTTTTTTTTTTTTAAACCTCTGCACCGCCCCCCCCCCGGAGGTCCGTCCGTCCGAGTAGACGGATACAGATACAGATAATTCATGTGGTAAACAGATACAGATACGGATAATGCTGTACTCGCTCATCCCTAGTTAACATTAAAATGTGCACACACGTAAGATGCTACGCACATCCAAGCCAGACAGAACACATTGGTTTGTTTTTCTGCATGACAAAATGGAGTTGTGGCGTGAAAGTGTGTGTCAAGTGTGTGATTCTCAGGGTCAGTGCGTGAGAGTTCGCAGCCCTGCTGATTGAACTTGACACAGAAGAGTATATTGAAGTGTTGCGGTTGCTGCTGTTTGTTAGTTACTCCACCTTTGTTTTGAGAAATGAGAAATCTTTTTTAATGAAGCTGAGCCATGAATCCACCATGCTCTGGAAGCAACAGCCAAACAGGTACAAGAAATGGTATTGATTTGATTACTTGCCACTTTAGCCACACAGGCTTGGTTTGATTAAAGGATATCATCTGGGTAAGCAGCCTTGAGTTACTGCTGCCAGTTTCACGATATGTTGAGTAAGATGATTCTCACCTCAATTGCAATGGGTAATGAACCGTATATAGACAAGCTGCTTTTAGTAAATTATTTTGTAAGGCATGCAACAACTTATATGATTGGTCATCTACACATATACTTAGACAAAGTTATCACATGAAAAATGTTAATGTTTTATGTATACCAGGGTCTGGAAAGTAATAGAAACAAAATTTCCCCCCTGCTGAAATTCTTCCCCCCCGTCTATTCAGTGGCTGTTGCCGACAAACGGTGACCGGGCCCTGGGTACAGACGACGCAGGGTCACGTCTTATTCTTCCCCCCGCTTTCGTTTGAACTGTGACTGTGACCTGGGAAGAGACAAGGTTGCGGTGTTTTAAGTTGTTGTAGCAGCAATTTTAAGCTGAGCAAGGGTGGATGTCAGGCACAGAGGATCAAATGATTAACTTTTACTTTAAACCATGCCAATAAACCTATCTGACTTTATAACTGCAAACTAACGGAAATTGTCAGTTAAATCCAACTTCCTCTCGATTCCACCAGTGAGGTGATAGTGAACCATCACTCACCTATCAGACACTCAGACTCAATCTATCAGGTATGAATCTTGTTGTATCATAGCAATAATATTATAAGTTACTAGAAATACATACACACTACTGTAAGTTATATTGTTGATACTTACCTGTTAAGAATAACACTAATTTACATTTCTTCACCCTGTTTAAGACTTGTATAGAAGGTATCTGTTAATAATGGATATTCTACTAGGGTGCGCTACTACCCTGTCCTCAAAGAGTATATTCAGCAGACAGGATAACAATACTGGTCGGACTGAAAAAAAGGAATAATGCTAGCAGGAGACATGTGAGACTTGTAGATATGTCATGCAAAACAGTTTAGTAAAGCTTTCAAGAAAATTTGTAAATTGTGGACGTTCTTTTAACATACAACATACCGCACAATATGAAATGATGAATGAATGTACATATGATGATTTTTATACTATCTATATCTATATGTTGCTGTGTGTATATCTGTATGTTAGTGTTGACAAACTGACAGAAGAGCCGGTAAATTAACCCGACTCGTGTCACTGAACCGGGAGAATCGACTGCCATACGTCAAAGAACCGACTCACTCCTGTTTTTTTACCTCATTAGCGCCTCCCCTGGAGTGGTGGTAGAATCAATCAGGAAATGGGCTACTGTGAGCCGAGCAGCACCGAAAGAGTTGTTGGAAAGTTGTAGATTGGAGACCGCACACCAGGCTACTGAACGAGGCCGAATGCAACCGCACAACTGCTCAAGTCTAATGTAATCAAAAGGTGTCTTGGTTCTCGGCAAGTTTGAGTTATTAACCAAGCCATTTTAGAGGATTTTGTTCATGGCAATTCGTACATTATCGATGGGGAAGTACATCACATACAAATACACGTCATGTTATCGTGGTAGTTATGTTAAATGTTAGAGAAGTGAATGTTGCAGGCTGCATGGTAGGTAGGCTGTCACGAGGAGCACCAGGCTACTGAACGAGACTATGAGAGTCTATGTAATCAAACGGGTGTCTTACTGCTTGATGATTGTGTATGTAGAAATTCATAGGCTACATTACCAATGGATATCACATACAAATACACGTCATGTTATCGTGATAGTTATGTTAAGTTAAATGCTTTACATGGTAGGTAGGCTGTCACAAGGAGAGTCTATGTAATCAAACGTGTGTCTAGGTTCTCAGCAAGTTTGAGTTATCAACCTATCTCAGAAGCCTTTATGTCTCATGCATGGGGGGGGGTCTAATTTAATTTTATAGCATTTGAAAAACAATATGAAGTGGTTTCCAAATAGTATTGAGTGAAAGTTGACATATTCCAGTCTGTGATTATCCATCAACATACTTTTCCTTTAATTATAGATATTAATTATATAATATTATAATTATAAATAATTCCTAATTTCTGCTTTTCTAACTCAAACATTAGGTATAAATTCCTATAAATGAGGTTCATATACCATAAATTACAAAAATAACTGTAAAACTAAAGTTAATAAGTTAGTGTTATGTAGTATTGAAAATGTCAAAAAAAATGACAAAAATTGAAAAAAGCGTCAAGTGTTGAAAAAAGGGACAAACGTAAGAAAAAGTTAAAAACATTGATAAAAAAGTGTCAACAAAAGTGTTAATTTTCAATTTTGACGGGAAGACAACATGTCGGTTAACTCGGTGGGCCAACCAACGACTGTCTGGTTGAACCGACTACTGTATGTTGCTATCTGTATGTTGTTGTATACAGTATATATCTATATGTTTCTGTGTAATGGCTGTGAAGACAAATAGCCCTCTAATACAATAATTGTAAATCTAATGAATGGCAGCTGTCACAATGCAAATCAAGATTTGCATATTCTCTTTCCTGTTCTCTCTCTGCTTGTCAATGAGACCTTTGCTGCCTTCCAGTGACGTTGGAATCCCCTCAGTCTAGATTTCCCCTCCTCCTTGCCACTTTTGCTCAGACTTGAGTTCAGAAAACAAGACTAAGCTGGCTGCTTTGCAACTTCCTTGAGACTTTCAGGGAAGGTTCAGATTCTTCAGATCTATCTAAATACAACCCATGCATGCCTTGTTGAAAGATATATTGGTGGTTGTAATCCCATCCCTTATGTTCAAACTAGCTGTAAAGCTAACCCTTCAGCAGAACAACTTATTTAGTCTTCAGCTGCTGTCAGTTTGACAAATCAAGTTATCTTTGTCCTGGAAATTGCATGTAGGTGTACTGCATGTTTATTACATCACGTATTGAGGATATTCAGAGGTCAGAATTTTTTGGACTTTCATAGGCATTTTAAATACTGAAATGAATCATAGCTGAATTCCATATAGCTGCTTAAGTCTCACACTCTCACACTGCCATGGTTTACATGGTTTACTCGAGCCCTTGGTAATGTTATAAACATGGGCTAATGTTATTAACAGTGGTAGAGCGGTTGCCTGCCAATCAGAAGGTGGTGGTTTGATCCCTGGCTCTGGAGTCCCATGTCGAAGTGTCCTTGGGCAAGACACTGAAACAATGTGTAAATGTGTGTGAATGTTTAACTGATGAGCAGGTATGAAAGTGTGTGAATGGTTCCTGTACCATGTAAAAGCGCTTTGAGTAGTCGTTAAGACTAGAAAATACAGTCCATTTACATTTATTAACAACCGCAGTATTTGATCTACTTGCATTCTCACAGTTGTCAGGGAACAAGTGTGAATATTTTGTCTGCTCCTTTACGTGTATATTCCTCAAGAAGTCATGGAATTATATGATTATCTTATTTTAAGCTGGGGTTGGCCTGCTTCTCTTTCTGCACACAGATATTTACTAGCTGTTGGCCAGCATTTGGTTTTGTCTAGTGTGTGTGTGTGTGTGTGTGTGTGTGTGTGTGTGTGTGTGTGTGTGTGTGTGTGTGTGTGTGTGTGTGTGTGTGTGTGTGTGTGTGTACATTGTGGTACAGTCATACTTCACTGGACTGATTCTGCAATTCTGCCTCAGACAGAACACACCGATTAAATTCACTTGACCTCTCTGCAAAGCCGTGCCTCCTAAACCTTGCTACTCTCTCTGTCTTGCTTCTATATCCCAAACTGCCCTGCGATAGCCTCTCCTTGGCTGTGCTATGTGTCTTAAATTTTCTTTATCTTATCTTCTGCTTGCGGGTATATTTTGAAGAGCAACAGGGCTATTTAGCCTATTTATGTTGATGTGTGATGTTTTTACTGCATCTAGGACAGATGCATCTTCTCCTATCAGGTGATGTCATTTTTGATTTTGCGCCAACAACTCTCTTATGTTATTACTTCACACAGCAAAAAGCTTGCTGTCTGCAAATTCAGGCATTATATTTCAACTCATCCAATGAGGCAAGTGTGCCTTTAAATGCAATTACACAAATGAGATGACCACCTACATTTGCGGCCAGTGAACAGCAGCAGCACATTCAGCCAAGGATGAGCAGACATGGGCATATTTGAATCCAATTGTGCTTTCTGTGACCATTTCTTATAACAATAAGCAACACGGTGATAAAACAGGGTTGGCTTACCAACCTTGGACTGCTTTCTGTGTAATTGGAGCCAAGATGGTGTCTGTGGGTTGTCGAGTTGGAGTGGATGAAGTGGTGAAAAAATCTGAGCAATAAGACTGAAAGGAGGAACAAAGCATTGCTCAAAAAATGTACGTCTCATGTGGAAAAAGAGAAATTTCAAACATACTGTACTATTCTTGTTCCAAGATCTAGACTGAAACATCTTTAATTACTTTAGTGTTTAATTGTATCTGCCCAGGGACTGCAGATGGAAATTGGCTCTACTAGATACACATGGTGCAATAAATCTCTATGTTTTTTACATGGTCCCTGACATCCATCCATCCATCCATCTTCGTCCACTTATCCAGGGTCGGGTCGCGGGGGGAGCAGCAGCTCCAGCAGGGGACCCCAAACTTCCCTTACCCAAGCAACATTAACCAGCTCTTACTGGAGGATCCCAAGGCGTTCCCAAGCTAGGCTAGAGATATAATCCCTCCACCTAGTCCTGGGTCACCTCAACTGGCTCCTTTTGACGCAAAGGAGCAGCGGCTCTATTCTGAGTTCCTCACGGATGACTGAGTTTCTTGCCCTATCTCTAAGGGAGATGCCAGCCACCCTCCTAAGGAAACCCATTTTCGGCAGCTTGTACCCTGGATCTCGTTTTTTTTCGGTCATGACCGCCTTCATGACCATAGGTGAGGGTAGGAACGAAAACTGACCGGTAGATCGAGAGCATTTCCTTCTGGCTCAGCTCCCTTTTTGGTGCGATAAAGTAAATGTAATACCGCACCTGCTGCACCTATTCTCTGACCAATCTCCTGCTCCATTGTCCAGTCACTCGCAAACAAGACCCCAAGGTTCTTGAACACTTTTACTAGTAGGCACTCCGTCGGTTTCCTGCTGAGAACCATGGTCTTTTCAGATTTAGAGGTGCTGATCCTTATCCCAACTGCTTCACACTCTGCTGTGAACTAATCAAGTGAGTGTTGAAGGTCACAGACCGATAATGACATCAGGACCAAATCATCTGCAAAATGCAGCGATGAGATCCCCAGCTCACAGAACTGGAACCCCTCCCCACCCCGACTATGCCTTGATATCCTGTCTCCAACAGAGACTTACTGCCGAGAACCCAGACACAAGTCTCGCTTTGGTCATCAAAGATTGGATGGCCCTGAGAAGGGACCCCCTCACCCCATACAACCGCATGACCTCCCAAAGTATCTCCTGGAGGACCTGGTCATACGCCTTCTCCAGATCCACAAAATACATGTAGACCAGATGGGCATACTCCCAGGCTCCCTCCAGGATCCTTGCGAGAGTGAAGAGCTGACAAACACGTGTAATACGAGTAAATAAAACAAAAATGGGACAGAACATTTAAACACATTTAAAAACCAGCCATCTATTCAACCATCCATCATATTCACTTGAGCCCAGCCACCCTATGGTTGAAATTCCTTTTGGCTGCTCGTATCCGTGATCTTATTCTTCCAGTCACTACCCAAAGTTCTGTGTTGTTAGAACTTTGTTTTATCTGTAGTTGTTGTGTATTTTGGGCTACTATTCGATCCGTATTTGAGAAACGCTGTATTGTGGGTAATTTTAGCTTCCTTTGTTGGTGTTAGCCATGTAAAGACATATATATATATATATATATATATATATATATATATATATATATATATATTCAATTTCAATTCAATTTTATTTATAGTATCAATTCATAACAAGAGTTACCTCAAGACACTTTACAGATAGAGTAGGTCTAGACCACACTCCAGAATTTACAAGGACCCAACAGTTCTAGTAGTTTCCTCCAGAGCAAGCAACAGTGCGACAGTGGCGAGGAAAAACTTCCTTTTAGGCAGAAACCTCGGACAGACCCAGGCTCTTGGTAGGCGGTGTCTGACGACCGGTTGGGGTTAGAATGAAGAGTGGCAATAACAGAAATATAAAAAATAGTAGTTTGTAGCAGTTCTTTGTAGTAGTTCAAGGCATAGCAGGGCACTGTGCGGCATTACAAGGCACAGCAGGACGCAGCAGGGTTGAACATGCCATTGCAGAATGCAGAATGTGTAGCGGGACCATGGCGACAGCTGCTACCCTGATTTTGGAGCCTCCCTGATCCGAGGGAACATGCTGGGGAAAAAAGAACATAAGGACTCCGGGGAATGACTCCCCAGAGCTAGGTTAGTAACAAGCATTTCTGGGACATGGATGCACATAAATGGAAAGATAGAAAGATAGAGGAGAGAGGAGCTCAGTGTGTCAAAGGAAGTCCCCAGCTGTCTAAAACTATTACAGCATAACTAGGAGAGACAGGGTAAAGAGAGGAGCCTGGTCGGGCTAGAACTCTCCCCAACCGGATTGGGCTGTATGCCAAGTCTCCCTCTAGTTTTATTATATTCTTGATTATATGATAGATAGATCTGACAACTATGACGAGAAGCAGGTGGGCCGGGTTAGGCGGACGCTGCGACTCATCACTCCCTAACAACATTCAGTTCTATGCCCTAACTAAAAGCTTTATCAAAGCATAACCAAGAGAGACAAGGTAAAGAGAGCAGCCCTGTCAGGCTAGAACTCTCCCCAACCGGATCGGGCTTTATGCCAAGTCTCCCTTTAGTTTTATTATTTTCTTGATTATTTGATAGATAGATCTGACAACTATGACGAGAAGCAGGTGGGCCGGGTTAGGCGGACGCTGCAACTCCTCACTCCCTAACAATATTCAATTCTATGCTCTAACTATAAGCTTTATCAAAAAGGAAAGTCTTAAGCCTACTCTTAAATGTGGGGACGGTGTCTGCCTCCTGAACCCAAACTGGAACCTGGTTCCACAGGAGAGGAGCCTGATAGCTGAACTCTGGCTCCCGTTCTACTTTTAGAGACTGTAGGAACCACATGTGGGGGCGGCTGTGGCTCAGCGGTAGAGCAGTTGCCTGCCAATTGGAAGGTTGGTGGTTCAATCCCTGGCCCTGCAGTCCCATGTCGAAGTGTCCTTGGGCAAGACACTGAACCTCGAGTGTACAGTGGTGCTCAAAAGTTTACATACACATGCTTAAGTTGACTAAAAAGAGGAATAAAAAAATCATGTTTTAGAAATTTATTTTAATACCTAAATTAAAAAATGATCCAATAAGGACACCAATTTTCTTGTGAATGAATAACGTATTGTAAATAAATAAATGTTCTTATTTAAAATACAGGTCATAAGCCTCTGTTAAATTCCTAGAGGAGGCAGATTCAGTTATTTCCTGATTCAGATATTATGCATCCTGATAGTTCCCTTGGCCTTTAGAATTAAAATAGCCCCACATCATCACATACTCTTCACCATGCTTAGAGATAGGCATGGTTTTATTTCAGTTAGACTAATACCTGGTTTGATTTGCATTGAGAGATGATTTTATAGAAAGTATCCCATGCCTATCTCTAAGCATGGTGAAGAGTATGATGATGTGGGGCTATTTTAATTTAAAGGCCAAGGAAATTTATCAGGATGCATAATATCCTGAATCCAGGAAATAACTGGCCTTTAATAATAAAATCTGCCTGCCTCATGGGAATTTAACATAGGGGTATGTATACTTATGACCCCTGTATTTTAAATAAGAACATTTATTTATTTACAATACGTTATTCATTCACGTGTACAGGTTGGATTTTACCTCATTTTTTAATTTAGGTATTAAAATAAATTTCCAAAACATGGTCAACTTAAGCATGTGTATGTAAACTTTTGAGCACCACTGTATGTGCATGTTAATCTGATGAGCAGGTGGCACCTTGTACGGCAGCCTCGGCCACAGTGTATCAATGTGTGTGAATGGTGAATGTATCCTGTATGATGTAAAAAGCGCTTTGAGTAGTTGTTAAGACTAGAAAAGCGCTATATAAATACAGCACATTTTCATTTACAAGTAACCCTGCATTCTGGGAGCGTAGGGATGTAAGGTACTATGAGCTCTTTAAGATAAGATGGTGCCTGACCATGAAGAGCTTTGTAGGTGAGAAGAAGGATTTTAAATTCTATTCTGGATTTTACAGGAAGCCAATGCAGAGAAGCTAAAACAGGAGAGATGTGATCTCTTTTCCTGGTTCCTGTCAGAACACGTGCTGCAGCATTCTGGATCAGCTGAAGAGTCTTTATGGACTTTTTCGAGCAGCCTGATAATAAATAATTGCAGTATATATATATATATATATATATATTAGAGCTGGGCAACGAATACAATTTTTAATCGCGATTAATCGCATTATTTCCCCGATTAATCGCGATTAATCGCAAAATTAAATAATTAATTCAAAAGTAGTGTAAATAGTGCAATTTTTTTTTAAATGTTCTGCCATATGAACAAAAGTGCCTTAACATTTGTTCTGCAAAAACTTTTGCCAGAACAAGCATTTTGTTCATAAAGTAGCAGTTAAATAAAATATATAGTGTCCATCTCAACTTAAACAATGTATTTATCATCCAGAGTTTAATTCCATCTGGTTGGAACGTGTTGCTAAGCGACTCCTTGTTATGTCCACGTTCATCTGTTGTCACTGTAAAGCAGAGACACTGAGGGACACTGTCCAACGCGCTGTAAAGCAGAGACACTGTGACAGAACGCTGGAGTCCGTGCGCAAAGAAGGTGACATGATCAGAAGGCAGAAAGCTCGCAGCAGCGATCGGATTTCGTATCTATTCGTACTACCTGCGCTAACTGCGGTGACTTTGTTTGACACATTCCACTGCTGTGCAACTTCAATAAAGTGTCCCGTGCATGTCTCAGCATAATGTCTCTCCTCTGTTTTCATTCCAATCAACGCTGAGAGCAACAGCGCGTGCATGTTGTAGCGTGGTCGCTTTTGCAGTCCTCTCCTTTCATACAACTCGTGTATTTTTCTTGTGATGGTGCGTCTTGAGGGAATCTCATACCTGCCGTCATTGTTGAGATTCTGAGTACTGGAAGTACTCCGGTGATAAGAAAATTAAACTTTGCAGTATTTACAAAGCCTGTGAGCAACAAACTTTTACAATAATAAAGAAATAATAAAAACTGCGTTAATGCGCGATAAAAAAATTGTCGGCGTTAAGTAATTAAATAGTTAACGCTTTAATAACGCGTTAACGTGCCCAGCCCTAATATATATATATATATATATATATCCGTCATAGTCCTGGTTATCATTGTTATATCCAGTAACATGAAACAGTGAAGACTATAACAATGTTTTTATATTTCTTTTACTTGTCTTATGTAAAATGTAATTTCCCAAAATGTAATTGGGAAAACTATTTAGTAACGTGTACACATAATTTGTTGGAGACAGGGTTAAATTCTAACCTGGCAGCAGGAGAAAAAAAATCCATTTTGTGCATCCATACACCTCCATAGATTTTCTGAGTCCTAGCCACCAGTGGTTTGGACCAATCATTCAAAACAACAATGGTGGTTCTTAAAGAGTGAGAATCAATTATATCAGAACTGGAAATTATTTTGTTATTGAAAGAAGAGCACTTTTCTGACTGGCTTGAGTTTGATAGACATTCAATCACCTGCCAGGTATTTTTCCAAATAGTTCCAATGACGGCTTCTCAGATGGTTTGGTGTAACAAACCATCTGGTGCTTCATGGTTAGTTAAACTACCTGGCACTATTTTGTTTTTGTTTTGTTTTTCATTCAGAATTAATCTTTAAACACCACTTCATCTATCAATATTATATTATCATTGTTATAGCCACCATTACAATTTACTAGAAATACTAAACTAAGTAAGGTCTCTCTACACTGTAAAAACTTACTTGGATCTAACTCAATAAAACTAAGACATTTTCCAACTACTTTTTGCAAGTTTAGTGAACTGATATTTTGAGTGGGACAACTTAATATGCATTTTAAGGTATGCAAAAATATTAAGTAACATTTTTTTTTAAAAGCCACTAAATTGAGTACAATTAATGTCAAACATATCAGCATATTATACACATTAGACTTTATTAAAATTCATTTAAATTAACATTTAAATTAAAAAAATACTAGTTAATGCCCTGATTTATTAATTTTGACCAATTTGCCCTTTTTTGTTTTGACAGCGTAAACAGCTTCAAATAATTAGTTGCCATTATGTCAATTTCCAATATTTATGAAATCATTGCATATATAACAGTAGCAATGAACTGGACAGTATAAACGATCAGTAACATCTGTATTCATGCATTAAAGACGGCATGCCTTCAGCTAATAAACTGGAAGGTAGCGGAACACCTTCATTTCACTGTGTACATACAGAATGTTTTAACATTTAAAAAAAACAGGCATTTCTGTAACAATTCACAAGCTATATTCAAAATGAGCTGGACTGTGTTAATAACATCTGTCTTTATGCATTAAAGAAAGCATGACCTCAGCTTATAAAATGCAGGTTTGTAGAACATATCATATATATATATATATATATATATATATATATATATATATATATATATATATATATATATATATATATATATATATATATATATATATATATATATATATATATATATAAAAACAATAATCAAGTTATCAGGCACTTTTGTAACAATTCAAAAGCCACATCCAAACAGTAGCTATAAGCTGGACAGTAAACACTTAACATCTGTATTCCTGGACTAAAGAAAGCATGATGTCAGCTTTAAAAGTGCTGGTTGGTGAAACACCTTTACAGTGTGTACATAACACTAACATTACAGGTCACAAGCATGAGCATCTGACCTCAACTTAAAAAGTACAGCTTAGCATAATACAAGAGCATAATACCTTCACAGCATGTGTGGATATTTTGAAACATCTCACTGATCCCAACTACTGAACAGTTTTTAAAGTGCAGCTTCACAGCAAGGCTATTTTGTGTGTATATACACAATATCAACTTTTTCCACACCAGAAAGTATGACCTGCAGCAGTTTAAAAAATGACAAGAACTATTACAACATCCTGAAAAATGTAACGTTATGTCCAATGTATAATGATGTTGAACAAAACAGCTTTACGAGAGCAAGGTGACAGTCATATCTGAGTGCCTAGGCAAGGAGCTTGTATTTCAGAGTCAGGAACTTTGGGCTTGGTTTGGGGCGCATTGTGTCAAGTCCCACGAAAAGTCTTTGAAACACCTCAAATGTTTTGGAAAGCCAAATACTCAAGATTAAGTGCGTAGGTCAACCCAAGCAGTAAGCAGCATGCTTTGGCCAGATTTCCAAGATGGGTTAGGACTGGTATTCCCTCAATGATGATTCCTACTGCATCTGGCTCACGGCAGACATAGATGCTCATATTCTTCATTTTCAGGTCTTCGTGAACAGTGGTCTCTGCAGCCCCCTTTGAGATAAAAGATAAAGTAATTAAGACAAACAATCTCATTTGTTGATGAAATACAAATAGTCAGCACAATTTAAACCTGTTCAGACTGACCCAAACCTGCTTTGAGACAATACTTACACAGTAATCAGAGATGAGCTCCTGTCCACTCTCTCCCATATACTCAGAGGCATCTCAGAGTGACATCTCGCTTCTTCACTGCAGTGGCAATTGGGTCCTAGTTAATAGAACAGTAATGAATAAATTATTTGTTGCTAAATTAACTCCAACCCTGGAATGTAGGGTTGTAACGATACACCAAACCCACGATTAGGTGGTTATTATTCTCAGTAAACATAATTCAACTTTTTGCCACGGCATTGTTTTGTCACTGATTACATGCCAACTTGCGACACACAACAGACCTTATTTATATTTAATGATTTCAATATCCATCAATACAGCTAAAGTTAGCCTACTATAAAAAGGTGCTGGTTGACAGTAGCTAATGCTTGGTCTATAACTTGAGCTAATTCTTGGTGGGTAACATAAGATTACAACATCGTTCAACTCTGGGCTAACCCACAACTTCATCAGCAACGTTAACTGTATAGATAGACCACTAATCCCCATTCTTCTGCCTCATTCTCCTGGCGCTGCAAGGGTTCAGTTAGGATTAGAACAGACAACAGCCCCGGGACACATCCACAGTCAGCCGCGAGCCAGCTAGCAGCCAGGCCCTATCTTTACAGCCCCGAGGACACATCCGTTACCGGTGTTCGTGCAACTGATGATAGTTATTTAAAGACGTGGTAGCATTTGATTTGGACGGGAAGGATAACTCTGGGAATTGGAAGGGGTGTGTCGCGATTCTGACTTCTCCCACTGCGACACAGGTTTATGGATCTACGTGTCGCACTTTCCGTTTCATATCGCATATCGTACAGCACTACTGTAATGTCATCTTTACTGTAGGTCTCTTTTTTATTCATAATATATATTAATAGTAATAACACTTGAGACTAGTTAGATTAAAAACTGTCTAACAAACAAAAACACCCAGACAAGCAAGACAACTGAAAAACGAACTAGTCAATTGATTAATAGTGTACCTTTTATCTTTAAGGTATTTTTTCCCACCTGTATCAGTTCCATCAAGATGTTTTTTTATGCGGTGACCAGTTGCTCCTCCCTTGGCACTAAAGAGCTCCAGGAACTTTGGGGTGTGCCTGTCCAGCTGTGACATAAACGTTGATTCCAGGGGAACTGCAGTACATCTTCGGAACTCCTTGTTTACCTGTAAGACAGCAAATGTTTTGTTATTTAAGGGGGTTTACAGATTAGCGACATTTTAACTTTATAAAAAGCAAAAAAGTGAGTCTACTATCTCATGTCCAAGTCACAATTTCCAAAAAGTGAGTAGTGTTAGTAAAAACTGAATGATAAGTAACTTACCTGAAATGGTTCGAAGAGGGCAGGCCATCTTTCCTTAAATTCTGCCACACCAGGAGACTTGGCAACCATTCCTGTCGTCTCCAGCTGTACGTTCTGGCCATCATATCATTTATGCTCCTGACAGAGTCCTTTTTCTGACTGGCACCAATTAGGTCAAGTCTCAGATTTTCAAGGGTGTCATCTGTTTCACCATGTGGGTGTGAGGGTAAGTAATTCACCTCTGCTCTCTTTGGTTTCTTGACATTTTTAGCAGCTTTTTGTTCATCATTTGACTTGTTTCTCAGGAGTTCAGGGCTTCCAAGTGCTTTCCGTTTTGTCCGGTAGTTTCCGCACTTATACTTTAGGCTTTGCTGCCACCCATAAATTCCATTAAAGGATCCGGGCTCCTTTAAGCAGGGATGCTTTGCAACTAGTGCCTCTGCCACTACACATCCTTGGGCATCATTGGGGTAAGCTGTGTAGGAAAACATAGCCTCTGCCAGGCGCTCTAAGATGTCTGATTTGACACTTGGGGATGTCATTGGGGTGCCATCTCTTAAATAAATCTCATTTCCTTGTCTTAAGGCCAGTTCAGTGTTGTGTGAGAACGTTGGAATGGGAAACACAGCAGGCCATGGGCTCTGCCTTTCAGAGGAGGAGGGACTCAGTACGACAGTATCCACTGAGTCTCCACTGAGTCTCCACTGAGACTTGTACAACCACAAAAGCTGACAGAGGCATCAGGGGTGCTTTCCTGAGGAACAACTGTCAGCGCCAACTCCAACGGTGCATACACAACTTTAAGTCTGTCTTTATCATTAAGCTCACTGGTAGAGGTTAGGGTGAAGAAGTCATCAAATTCCTTGTCTTTGTATTGAAGACTTATATCTGTGGGGATGGAAAAATGTTCTTAGACAGCTGCAACCAACTCGTTCACAGTTGAGGGTATGCCACTGCTGAGAGTGAGTTTCTTGACTTCTTGATCAATAAGGACCCGGAATCTTACAGTTTGCTCCATGTCTCCGAAGACAAAAGACAGAGAGGTATGATACTCAACACTGGAGACAGATGTGGCGTTTCAATGTCACCATTGGCTTTCCTGCAACAATATAGGCAGACAGAGGACATACATCAGTAAGGCATCGTTGCTCAACAAGAGTTATGTGGTCTGTTTTCTCCAGATAATATCCACGATAGTGTTCGTCATACCAGGATATCTGTGTTTGCACAATAAATTACACTCTTTCCCTAATAAGTGCAATTTGAAGAATCACTGCAAAATCAGGAAGACCTGCAGTAGAACCATAGGCCACAATCATGTCTTTTGAGTACCTCGTTCCTTGATAAGTGACTGTTTCAGCCAGCTGAACTTGAGTCTGAGATGGAGATAGATGTCTGATTGACTTCTGTACATTTACATTTAGGACATCCACTGGAACTGATGTTACTCTTAAAACACTAAGAGCAGGCAAAAGTGTTTCCTCATTATGGACTGGACCCACAACAAGCTCAATAATGTCTTTTAAAGACATCAGCAGAAGCCAGGCTGGATCATTCAAAGGTATTTTTTGCCCAATAATCAATGGCAACATACGTATGAGGGCCCAATTTTCATGCGCATTTCCTCCAATCTTTTTTCTTGATAAGAAGGTAGTAGGTACTGGCTGAGGAGAGTTCGTTTTGTCAGCCCATTTATATGGAAACTGAAATAGGACTGTTAAGTTCACTAAATGTGAAATACTTCTTAGAAATGAAAACACTGACGCACAGACCCAGTTCAAAGGGAACAATCCCTTCAAAAATGTCATGTAATATGTCAGGTGGATAGCCAGTGACACAGTGGAAGTAGCTCAGATCAGATTCGGTCAATGGGCAAGCCTTTTTAACACCAAAACAATGTGCCAAGGCAGGGTCTCCTTTGACAGTCAATACATGAGTGGCATGTGCTTCTTGGGTGCGAGCAGGAAATGCACCAGACCTCACCTCCTTTATCTGAAATTCTGATCGTTGTCCAAGACAAAATCTGCAAATGAATGGTCCAGAAAAACTTTCCACTAATCCACAAATTGAGTGTGCCCCAAGATTGTCTGCAGCAACGCAAAACACACTTCCTAACCCCCTAACCCTAACCCCCTAACCGGCTCCAAGATAGCAATGTCTTTTAACAAAGGGGCAAGCACTTCCTCGTAGCCAAATCTTTTGATGTCCACTGCTTTACATAAATGGCTCAAGTACACAAAGCTCAGAGTTGACTGAGATGAGTGTTGAATGTTGCCAAACACCCAGTATACAGCTGTAATCTTATGCTTCTTTCTTGAAGTTCCCAGTGGATTGCAAATTTCGAAGTCGTCAATGTACAGTACAAGTGTAATTCTTAGTTCTTCAGAATAAAAAGCATTATCTTTATAGATTGTACCATCTTGAAATGATTCATATTTAGTAGATGACTTGTCCTTACTCAGAACTTTTTGTCTAAGATCTTCTTTACCCAAAATGTGAATCAAAGATTTAAGAATTGGGATATACTGGAAACTTCTCTTCTCGTTTGGTTCAAGGATATACTCAACAGGCTCAACAACTTCAAATTCCTCTTTATAATACTGCCATCTCTTGAATGATGAGGATAGAGGACCAGCACTACTGAGTGCTGTGCTTAGTGGATTGGAATTGCACAATTCTTCCACCAAAGATGTAATAACAGTGTCATCAATGGTTTGGTTATGTTTCATAAAATGTGAAACAATAATACTTTTCACTGAAGATATAGGTGCAGAATTTGCTATAAAGTGAAGATCATCAACCAATTCATCAATGCACCGAACTGAAACATGACAAACTCTCTAATTTCAACAAGAGCGATGCTATATACTCTACAACTACATTGCTTCCATCTTCCTCTTCATAGTGTGCATTGGTGCTACTGCCTTCATGAGTAGCATCATTTTGGACTTCATCCTTTTCAAAGGCTTCAGCATCAAGTGCTTCCTCTTGTAACCCACAGATAATCCCTGGTTTGAAATCTTGTGATGTATGTGGAGTATGCTTCCTGTGTTTGTGTGTTGCAAATGTCCCATACACATTTGTTTGGTGATCACATCCTATGAAGACACACTTCACAGTCTCATTATTATTGAGATGATGACCTATGTGTTCAAAAAAATCCTTTTCATTTTGAAATCCAGGGTTTTGACACAAAGGGCAGGTAAATGAAAGACTTACTTGAGGTGAGTTAAGGGATTTAGCTTCTGGGTGGTTTCTTGAGAGGTGAGAGCGGAAGGAACTCCAGGATTTAAAAGAACATGGGCAATCTATATGAATTCAAGGCAAGGCATGGCTGTGTCCAAAGGTTCCGTGATGCAGTCAATGCTTTAAAATGTCACTCCTTCCTGGTACGACAGTGCTGCACAATTTACAGGGCCATCCCATCTGTCAAAGGGGAGGAAAAAAAAAAAAGTTAGTTACTTCTAGCCTTTTAAATAAAAGCCTAATGAAAGCCCTTCATTGCAGAATTTTATTTTATAAAATAATCTGAAACATTATGTACAAACCTAACTGACTTTACAATACTGGGAGGAGGGATGTTAATGCAAATAAATTACTCAAAAAATCTCACTTATTTACAAAATTCATATAAACAGCCTACATCAAGAGACAGGGGTTAAACATATGCACCCAATAATTACAGAGCAATAAAATATGAAATTTTGGTTACAAGTTATGCATAGAGTACATAGTGAGCGTACACTTTTGTGAAAGAGGAACTATTCCGGATATGTGCCTTAACTATACTTTGCCATTATTAAACAGCTTCGGAATAATTGTGATGTTGGATAAATGACTTGTAATTTGTTGCCTTCTTTGCAGCATCTATTGGCTGAAAACCAAAACCATGCATGATCAGATCCCCAGACCCATGTGTCAAGCTCTCGTCTAGGCGGCAGAGCAACACAAACGCACCTCATAACCCATGCTCACTAGTAAATGCATAAACAGTGAGTTTAAATAAGTCTCAATGATCCATGTTTGCAACCGATATGGCCTCTCTTACCGAAATATTAGTGGAACAACTCGAATGACTGCAAAGTGTGTGGGTGTGAAGTGTGTGAATATGCTACAGTCCAACCGACAAATACAAAGCTTCCTGTTACTAGGACAAACACGTGTGAAGCACGCTGGGTTAGGAGAAATGTGCCTGCACCTGGTGCACCACTGTTGAGGTGTAAATGCGGGAGGTGTGGGTGTATGCAGGGCTATGTGCTGATCCACACAAGCTAACAGTGCCCACACCCATAGTGGAAAATGGTTGCTCCCTCGTCAATAAAGTGGTTTTCGTTAGATTGTGTATAAATGTCTAAGCACGAGAAGTAGCCTACATTAACTGGTGCGTTTTTGTTCTCATTGAAACCAGAGCAGCTCGAGCGCTGCTACATCGACTCACAAAGTAGCTAGTTAGCTTAACTGCTGCTCTGGCACATTAGCTAACCTCCAACCGAAGATAATCACTTAGCTAGCTAGCTGTGGCTTTGTGTATGTCCGTGAGTGCATTGCCAAAAATGCCAACAACGTTTTGAAGAAGTTACAAATACCTCTGAAACATTAAACTATCACAAAATGACATTACTTATACAACGCACATACATTTATTTATACAGTATGTGGCTCAAGTTAAACTGTTTGAGATAGAGCACATTCGAAGATGGCGGTAGCAAAAGTTTCTAGAAAACAAAGCGCTGCTTTTGCAGATTGCAAAACATAAACACGTTAATTAGGGTAAAATCTAACTATTAACAATACAAAGAGTTACTTACATGACGCGCGTGAAGTATAAAATATCAGGCTCTGTGGAAAATCCTGCTCAAACAAACTCCTGGAAAAGACGAGAGTGAAGGATTTGCCCGGGCATGTTTTTTCCGTTGCTGCAGGTGGGCGGGTCGTGTCTTTTTACGTCTGATTGAAACGTTTAAAAATAATTTTTGAAAACCAATTTATGGGGAAGTCCCATGATATTAATTATATTACAGAAAATATTAAGTTATGAAAAAATTCACACTTTTTTACTTACTAAAGCTCAAAAAACAAAGAAAGGAAAATAAATTAATTTATTGGAATACATTTAGTTTTTAAAATGAAGTCATATGGACAATTGCACTGAACGACTTTTTACAGTGTACATAGTGTCACAAGTTTAGGTTTATAGGTAAGAATTCTTTGTAATCAATTTATGTTTAATTCTTTGTCCTCCAGCTCCACTGCGGATTAAAGCCATTGTCCAAGAATACAACACAACCTACATCTGTATTCTTTTTTTGCTTGTTAATTAATTATTTCATCCAGATGATGGCATACAGTACATTGATTGATACTAAGACATTAAGTCTGAATGCAAATGACACTGAAACACAAACAAATGTGATTTTGGCTGATACAGAGCTAAAAGATGAATCCAGTGAGGGTGGTGTCATCCGTAAACTTCAAGAGCTGGACGGACTGGTGACTGGAGGTGCTGCTTTTGTTGTAAAGGGAGAAGTGCAGCGGACGTGGCCTTAAGGGGAACCAGTGCTGCTGGTCTTTGAGTCGGTTTATAAGGTGCATGTCCAAGCAGCTCATCTGGCAAACCTGTAGTATGAGCATAATTTGTCCTGGAGGGTTATAGTCCTGACAAGCAATCTAATTATAATAATTGTTTTCAGAAGCAAAGCTGGGAGTAGAAACATGGTCTTAGGTTGGAATTAATTGATGGGACACCGGAATCTACAATTTGCATCGTGTCTCGAACCAATGGTCAACATTTCTATGAATCATGACCAGAATTTTTCCCGAAACCTGTTCAGAAAGTTTTAAATGCCTAACCATAATAAAACTATAATCATAGAGGTGGCTTGATAGAAAGTTCCTTTTAATGATGGAAGTTGATCTGCAGGTTATGTGAGAATGGAGGAGTGAGGAGACGTGGAATAGGAAAAATTAGATGTCCCCAGGTTAGCAAGGATGCAATTTAAAAAATTAAGGTAATAAATAAATAATAAATAATAAATCCATTGCACAGAAATTTTTTCCTACGTGTTTTAAGGCTGGCCTTTTTAAAAGTAAAAATCAAGTTGCTGAAGTAGAATGAGGAAAGACGTCAGAGCCTTATATGTCAAAATAAAGTATATAAGACTTTCCTTTTTCCTCCCACACAATAGTTCCTTGACATGTGGATTAGCTCAGCCTCACCAATATCACTGTGGTACAATGACTTTCTTTTGCACCAGTTTCCACACATATATGAAATGCCTTTTTTCAGCTATAAGGCTGCTGCCACCCCCAGCGCCCCTGCTAGCTTTGGGTCAAATCCTTCCATCACCATTTTAATGGTGTCTCCTTTTCCTTCATGCTCAGCAGAGATATTAATAGGAGAGGTTAGGGGTTTGTACACGCAGAACCACACATTCTGCTTTCACTGAAGGGAGGTGGTTCAACAAATATTGCCCCCTGAGAAAGGATTGCTTTATAGGCCTGCAAACACAATCATTGCAGTGTGGCAAGCGTGTGGACATTTAAGAGCCATCTGAGTTGCATATTATTTAAGAGGTGGATGTCGTAAAATGGTGATGCATGGTAGCTTTTATAGCCTCAGTTGTTTGATACTGCAGCAAACTCCAATTACAAATTTCTGGTGAGGGTTGGATATTCATGGAAACTTGAAATGAACCCGATTAAGTATGTCCGTCTCAAAAAAACACCAGGAACAGTTCAGTATATATATATATATATATATATATATATATATATATATATATATATATATATATATATATATATATATATATATATATTGTGATGTCACGAGAGGCTGCGTTCTGGAGGGCCGCCACGTACCCTGAGATGGCTGCAGTCAAGGATAGCTTTGGCACCATCTGCTGGTGGAGTTGGAAACTCCACCCCTCAGGCACACGGCATCCCAACACACCTGAGACCGATCAGGGCCTGATGAACTGAAGGGCTTTTTAAGGCCCAGACACACTTGTTGAGAGGGAGAGTTGTTGGGGAGAGTAGCTCAAGTTGTGCTCTCAGAGGATCGGAACGGCACTTTCCATGAGAAGGATTGAAAGACTGGAATACTTACCTGAAGACTGGAATACTTACCGACAGATTGGCCACGGGCTGCAACGCTGTCTAAAAAGTAAGGCTGAAAGACTTGTTTCGGAGGAAGAGATTTACCTGAGGGAATCGGGTTTTTGAGTTGAAGTTTGAAGAGACATTGTTTAAGTTTGGACTATTACAAGATCAGCCTTATCCTGAGTTATCGTTTTGTATTTGGCATACCATTTTGTTGATTCCCAAGAACTTTATTAAAAACTCTTTTGTTACATTCTACATTTGTGTCCTTGCACTGCTGAACTGCCCCGCCGAGAGCCGTGTAGCCTCTCATGATATCACATATGGTGGAGAATGTGGGCACGTTCAGGCGCTAACAGTGCATGTGGGAGAAGGACACAGACCGTTTGATATCCCGGTTTTCTGAATTGGCCATAGAACCCCCCCCGAGAAACAAGATGGAAGCCGTGTTGGAAGCCCTGGTGGCCGGCCAGCAAGCCCAGACGCAAGCGAACATTGCTCTCCTGGAGGAGCAAAAGAGAGCCAACTACCTGAAGGCGGAGGAACTGCAATTGCAGAGACAGTTGGCCGAACGTAATGTCCGTCCAATACGGGCGAGTGACTTTCTATCCAAGATGGGGAACACCGATGATGTTGAGGCATATCTGCACGCCTTCGAAGCTACCGCCACTAGGGAAGCATGGCCCAAGGGGCAGTGGGTTGGACTGCTAGCCCCCTTTCTGTCGGGGAATCGCTGAACGCTGTCCGGGACCTGGCCTCCGACAGGGCGACTGACTACGATGCACTGAAGGCAGAGATCCTCAGCAGAAGTGGACTCACCAAGTTTGGCCTGGCCCAGCGGTTCCACAGCTGGATCTTTCAACCAGACCAGCCTCCTCGTGCCCAGATGCACGAACTTGTCCGGATCACGCGGAGATGGCTGGTACCGGAGAAGAGTACGGCGGCGGCAGTAGTGGAGGCCGTTGTGGTGGACAAATACTTACGGGCCCTGCCTTATGAGGCGAAACGATTCATTAGCCAACAGGCCTTGACCACCGCGGACCTGACAGTGGAAGCCGTGGAAAGATACCAAGCCACAACAGAGATGCTTCGGGCTTCCAGGAAGGAGCCCCAGGGTGCGTCCACGCCACAGACAGGAGGAGCCCGTCCAAAGAACCCCAAGGGACCCAACCCAGCCACTTTAGGAGCTGTCCAGGCTCCAGGGGGAGCCCGACCCCGCCGGCACCAGGAAGAGGACACCGGGAGAGCGAAACGCGCCAGTGTTACCGGTGTGGGGAGATGGGACCCCTCTCCTGGCAGTGTGGGAAACCAGCGGATGAGCCTATGCCCACGGCTGGGTCTTCCAGCGCACCACCCGCCCACCTTTTTGCTTCGCTCGTGGGAGTTGTAGATGGCGCCCAGGACCGACCTCCCACCTGCCCGGTGACGGTGAATCACCATGATGTAGAAGCTCTGCTAGATTCCGGTAGTCGGACCACCCTAGTGCATAAGGATCTGGTGGATCCATCCGGACTGACCTCAGGGAAAGTCCTCCCGATCTCCTGTGTCCATGGAGACACCAGAGACTACCCCACCACTGAACTCGCAATGACCACCACCAGGGGAACCTTCCACACGACAGTGGGTGTGGTTGATTCCCTACCCGTTCCGGTCCTAATTGGACGAGACTGCCCCGCCTTTTACCCACTGTGGAGGGAGACACAGGAGAGACTGGCCCGAGTACTCCGGAAGCGGAGAGGTAGGACGTACTCGGAGAATACGAAAACACAACCCTCAGAACCACTCACTCCAGCCTGTGTTCTTGCAGGGATGGCAGGTGTCCAGGCTGTTTCAGAGTCTGGTCCAGATACGGAGGAAGAGAACCTGGTCCCAGGAAGCGCTCCAATCTCCAGCGAGGAAGACGTCCAAGGCCCCAAGGAGCTTCCCCCTCTCACAGGCCAGTATGGTACAGCCCAGTTACAAGATCCCACTCTTGCAAATGCTTTGAGGAATGTACAGGTGATAGAGGGCGTGGTGTTAGGGATAGGACAAGCCCTACCTACCCCCATTTTGCAGTAAACCGGGGTTAGTGTATCAGGTGGTACGGAAAGATGGAGAGGTGCAGGAACAGCTCCTCGTACCACAGCCCCACCGGACCACCGTACTCAACCTGGCACACACCCACCCGCTAGGGCCCACCTAGGGGTGGAGAAAACGAAGGAAAGGATCTTGCGACGCTTCTTTGGCCAGGGGTGCACAAAGAGATAGAGAACTACTGTCGTAGTTGCCCTGAGTGTCAGAGGGTGGCACCTAAGCCCACATATAGAAACCCGCTCATTCCCTTGCCCATTATCGAGACCCGTTCGAGAGGATCGGACTGGACATCGTTGGGCCCTTACCGAAGAGTTCCAGGGGACATCAGTACATTCTGGTCATCCTGGACTATGCAACCCGATATCCTGAGGCCATCCCGCTGAGGAAGGCTACGTCCAAACAGATCGCCAAGGAGCTGTTCCTTCTGTCAACGAGTCTGGGGCTCCCGAAGGAGATATTGACAGACCAAGGGAGTCCGTTCATGTCCAAGGTTATGAAAGAACTCTGTACTCTGCTGAAAATCAAGCAGCTGAGAACGTCTGTCTACCACCCCCAGACAGACGGGCTTGTCGAACGTTTTAACAAAACCCTAAAAGCCATGCTACGGAAGGCGATCGAGGAGGATGGGCGCAACTGGGATCAGCTGCTACCGTACCTACTGTTTGCGGTGAGAGAGGTACCTCAGTCGTCTACTGGTTTTTCACCCTTTGAGCTCTTGCTATCTTACAGGCCCCGAGGACTGCTGGACATCGCCAAGGAGGCCTGGGAGGAGCAACCGTGCCGACAGCGGACCCTGATCGAGCATGTCGGGGCTATGAGAGAGAGAATGAAGGCTGTCTATCCCATGATGCGTGAACACATGGAGGCTGCTCAACGGCAACAGCAAGCTTCTTACAACAGATCTGCTCAACCCAGAGAGTTTAAGCCCGGGACCGAGTGCTGGTCCTGGTGCCCACCGTGGAGTGCAAATTCCTGGCCACCTGGCAGGGGCCCTACGAGGTCATTGAACGGGTGGGAGACGTAAACTACAAGGTGAGGCAACCAGATAAAAGAAAGCCCGAGCAGATATATCATGTCAACCTTTAAAAAGTGGCACGCCAGGAGGCGTTGTTCAGTTGTCTGCCCCCCACAGAGTCCAAGGAACCCGGGAGAGAAGAGGTTCAGGTGGGTCCAAGCCTGTCCCCGCATCAACGGCAGATGGTCCTGGAGTTGGTGGATCGCAACCGAGATGTCTTCTCCTCCCTACCTGGGCACACGGAGGTGGTACAACATGAGATCCGCACCATGCCTGGCAAAACGGTGAACCAGCGCCCTTACCGCGTGCCGGAGGCTCGTTTAAGGGTGATTCAGGAGGAGGTAAGGAAGATGCTGGAGCTGGGGGTGATCGAAGAGTCCCAAAGCGCCTGGGCAAGTCCCATTGTACTGGTTCCCAAACCAAACGGGTCGGCACGATTTTGCAATGACTTTCGGAAATTAAATGAAGTGTCTGAGTTTGATGCATACCCCATGCCTCGTGTGGAGGACTTGATAGATTCTTTGGGGCATGCTCGCTTCCTAACCACCCTTGACCTCACCAAAGGATACTGGCAGGTGCCCCTGACCCCGGCGTCAAAGGAGAAGACGGCCTTTGCCACACCAGGGGGGCTCTACCAGTACACCCGGCTCCCGCTTGGTCTCCATGGAGCGCCTGCCACGTTCCAGCGTTTGATGGATCGCGTCCTCGCACCCCACAAAGGTACGCAGCAGCATATTTGGACGATGTAGTCATACAAAGTCCTGATTGGGCCAGCCACTTACCCCGAGTACAGGCTGTGATAGATTCACTCAGGGAAGCAGGGCTCACGGCAAACCCAGAGAAGTGTAGGCTGGCCTTCAGCGAGACAAACTACCTGGGGTACACCATTGGGCGGGGTTGGTCAAGCCTCAGGAAGCCAAGTTGCGGGCCATACAGGACTGGCCACGGCCCATCACCAAAAAACAGGTGAGGTCATTTTTGGGCCTAGCCGGCTATTACAGACGGTTTATAACGGATTTTGCTACTATTGCTGCACCTCTAACAGAGCTGACAACCAACCGCCACTCACGGATGGTGAGGTGGAATCCCGAGGCGGAGGCGGCCTTCATCAACCTGAAGCAAGTCCTGTGTTCCGGTCCAATCCTGGTGGCGCCGGACTTCGAGAAGGACTTCATTGTCCAGGCAGACGCTTCGGAGGTGGGTCTGGGT
>JABXJD010000078.1:315000-352500 GCA_013375575.1 Percina caprodes | reverse complement strand
CCGGCCGAGATTGACTTGGGTTTTTGCCTGTCGTCTGTCACTTTCCCTTGTAGCTTTTAGTTGCCTTGACCCAGTATCAGCCATAATAACAACAGTTAAAATACCATTGAAGTACAACTAGGCCCATATAAGGAAATCTACTGCTACCTTTTACCTGGCTGGATACACCAACTCGGGCTTTTCCCAAATCTGTGACCCATCAGAGTGTGTGAATGTAAAGCCGTTCTACCCGCCGTAAATAATTTAGTGACTTCACGGAGAAAATCAGACCTGGACATTAATAAAAACTATTTAAAATTAGTGTTCTTTTCACTGTTAGTCTCGTTTGCTGTTAAGTCATTTATGATCATCAGATGAAAAATGACATTTTCAGAAACACTTAAAAGTAACATAGCTACTTTTAAAGATGTGTCATCAGCACACTAGCATTGTAATGAGTAAACTTCAGAAGTTCAATTGTGTTGTTTTACATTTTTTCACTAAAAGTATATATTTTTAAATTTTATATATATAAACTTTACGAAATGAATAGTTGTCAAGTTGAAAACAAGTCTGTTTATAGCCCCTGGAAATCAGAACATATTAGGAAATTTGAGTTTTCTACCAACCATAATCAGGGTTAACAACTGCAACTGGGTTACTGAATTTACTACATGTCTATAACTCCAATCTATCAACAACCAAACTAACAGCAATCAATAGTGGATGATTAGTCTTGGGGTCTTGTCCGAGTCAGTTACTGTGACAAATTGCTTTGTCTTTGGCATGCCTGGCTGGTACGGGACCCCCTCCCATGATACCTCATCTCTGACACCCAGGTACATGTAGGCGTCTGACAATCCTGTCAGGCTTCTCCTTTTGGGTTCAAAGGTCAGAGTCCTGAGATTTAAAAAAAAGAGGGTGGAATTGGGGTTAAAGAGTGGGTAAAGGTGTGAGAGACTGCACGTCACTAAGTTTCTTTCTAAATCCATAATAAATCCTTATTTTGTTGAATGTCTTTTACAAAGCACAGCTCTGTATCCCACTATAACATGAAGTGTACATACAGCATAACCCCTCAGCTTTTTAAGTGCTTCATCTCATTACATCATATTTTCTCTTGATTTTCTATTGGGGAATTGGTGTTGGCCTTTATGTGGAGTACTGTAAGATGGCCCACAGCAGTAGGAGAAATTGTTTCAAGCATTAAACCCCGGTTAGCAAGTAGCCTGTTAGTCTTTACAGTAAATCCCCAAACATTTGGTACTAGGGTTGCTACTAGTGCTGTAACGATATGCAAAATAAAACCGAAATCGTGACACTCAGCTCCACAAACCTGTGTTGTTGAGTGAGAAGGCAGGATCGCGACACACCCTAACTTGTCAAGCAGCACCTTTTACAGTAGGCACCAAAGCACTTTTCCTCTTTGTTTCCCCTACAGGTTGAGAAAGGAATTGTCCATTACTGTTACCGTTACCATTATTCTTATGTCTCATTCCAACAAGTTAATGAACCACTGATTTTGGAAACATAATTTTAAGGTACAAAAGAATCTTTGTTGTTGGATCAATCGATCAATATTGAAATCAATCAGTATCAATAAATAAGGTATCTGTTGTATAATATTGTTGAATATAAACATTCAAGTCATTGCCAAATGAGTTGCTAGAAAGCTAATTAAGACGATCAGCTCCACACAACTCTCTCCGCATTTCTCAGTATGACTGTTCAAAAGATTGTGGCGTCTACAGACTTTCGCCCCCAGAAAATTTTAGTGAAGAGAATGACCTTCTGAAGAGTCAATCATGTTTTTTGAATCCTTCGTGTCCTCCTCGTCTACTACCAACTGCGTGGAGGAGGGGTGGGGGCCTTGTGCAGGATCACGTAAGGCTTGTATCATGTGAACGGAGACAGTTTTGTGGTCATTACTTTGAATTCCTCGTGGGGGCAACAGAAATTACCCACACTTAAATTGTCCATAAAATCAGTATCACAAAAACCCCAAGATAATCTTAAAAAAAGTGCCTTTCACTACTAGCCAAAGGTGAGATTTTAGATTGCCGCCCTTGGGCAATGGTAGATCTCAAATATGTCTTTGTCAGTTTGAGCTTTGAAAAATGTAGCTTTGAAAAACTCCTCTCTGCAGCTGTCACAGGGATAGTCATGGATATCCTGAGTGCCACTCACATGGTTGGCTAGATCGCATCTCGTGCAAAAAAAATCAAGGAGCTACATGGTGTTCATCTTGGTTGATGGTCGCCTGAATTCTATGCAATTATGCATGCAATTTCTTGGCAGCTCTGTGGAGGTAGATGAACAGCTTTTCAGCTCTTCAGCATTAAGCAAAGTAGAAGGCAGTTTTAGTTTTGTAGCACATTTCAGCAACAGTGCAATTCAAAGTACTTTACATAAAACATTAAAACTTTAGAAATTAATACAAAATTAGAAAAAAATTAATACAAAATTAAAAACAGATTACAGGAATACAATTCTCAATGCAGTACAATGAATTAAAAAAGGCAATGTCAAAAAAAGTCTTCAGCCTTGATTTAAAAGAGCTAAGAGTGCTGACCTACAGTTTTCCGCAAGTTTGTTCCAGTTATGTGGAGCATAGAACCTGAACGCTGCTTCCCTCTTTTTGGTTTTGATTCTGGGGACAGAAAGCAGACCTGTCCCAGATGATCTAAGAGGTCTGGGGTGGTTTATAGTTCACAAGCATATCCAAAAGGCGTTTTGGCCCTAAACCGTTTAGGGATTTATAAACCAGAATTATTTTGAGATCAATTGTTCGATGCACAGGAAGCCAGTATAAAGACTTCAGAACTGGAGTGATCTGATCCACTCTCTTGGTCTTAGTGAAGACTCAAGCAGCAGCGTTCTGAATCAGCTGCAGCTTTCTAATTGATTTTTTTCTAGGGAGACCTGTAAAGACCAAGGTTACGGTAGTCAAGTCTACTAAAAATCATGGACATGTATTTCCAAATCCTGTTGACACATACGTCCTTTAACCCTTGATTTTACCTTGTGTATTTAGTCTCTGTGTTTTCTTTGTCGGATCATTGTCTTTAATCCCTGCATCATTCTCAGTGTTTCTTCCTGTGAGATGCTTCTTTGCTGTTGCCAGTATTTTTTAGTGACTGCTTTAACGACACCTTTTGTTTGTGAGCCGTTTTATTTTTTAAACCTTTAAAATCTACCTGCTGCCTCCTTACCTCCACACTTTTAGGTCCCAGTAGACATAACACTCTTGTAGTTGCTGTGGTTGTTATCACCATTACCCAGCTGGCATGGCATGTTTACTTGTTACAGTGCTTTTGGCACACTTGTAAAGTACTTTGGGTGGTTTAAACAGGGAGGTTCCAGAAAAGTAGGCCAAGGTGTTGGTGTTACAGGAATAATACAGGAATTTTTGTTTGGGATGTAGACAACCTGATGTGACCATGATGTGTGCTGGAGGATTGAATTGTCTTCAAGAATTTGAGTCAGTGCTGATTAAGTTTTACAAGGGAGACCCCCTTGTTGATGGGATCCAGGGAGTGTGATAAGAGAACATAAGATAAGCCTTTAGTGATTCCATATAGGGGACATTTCTCCTGGGCATTTGAAAGAAACAAATGGCGACATGTCACGCATACACACACACAAGCATACAGTTAACCTACACTGTGTGGTTATTTCTCCTGGTAATACAGTGGATTATATACTTGCATATCTTTTCATCTGTGTTATTAGCAAAACTATTCCTGCACTGCTGTTAAGAGAAACTTTCTCAATGATTTGCATGCAGGGCGCTATAGGAATATGAAACTTGTATTTTGTGACATTGATCTTTAATTGGAATCGGATTAAAATGCAAATCCCAAAGTTTCAGCACTGTACTATAAGTGATTCATTTAGCAAGCATCATTCTGTGAAGGATTATAAGGAAGGCATTATTAAATATAGGACAGTAGAAAACTAAGGACATAAGAGTGCAAACACAGCCAGTGGTGATAGAAGCAAGCTGACTGAAGTCCATAGAGGGAGACCTGGAGGCCATGGCAACCTCCATATATCTTAATGTTGATCCTTTGTTCAGTGGTTTTTGTCAAAAGTATCCAAACAAATTGTCATCAAAGCTGACAGGATGAGGCCAGTGACTCAGAGTAGAGCCTCAGAGAGACAAAATCTGTGGTAAAATACCACCATGACCTCTCAGGGAAACGCATTGATTGCTTTCTGATGGTGATAAATTATAAAGTAACTTTTTTTTCTTTCATTAATGTATAATATTATGTCATTTTCTCTGTACAAACTGAAAAAATAGAACTGTCAGGGGTCTTCCATAAGCAGCTTCACAAATGGCAGCAGCACTCTGCTCCTGATAACTATGCTCCAGTGGTTTTGTGCACTTCAAGAGACTATCCGCTACTGTGAAGGGCCCTTACAGAGCATGAATCACTGCATCTTGGCTAACTGCCTGCTCAGACTACTTGCAGTGTAGAAGTCACTTCCAGATGCAATTTGCAATTGCTGGTGAAACAAAAATGAAACCCACATCTTACCACCTTCTGCTGCAAGATATTGTCATTCTAAGGCAAACGAGGTAATTTACTCTAATCATACAGAAGGAGCAATTGCAACATTAGCAAATCTGTTGCAGAACGGGTGCTGCATGCAACAGCATCCCAGGACTGTCAGCTCTGATCAGTTCCACTTCTACAAGTGTCTACTCCTACTTCTTTACAGTACACGACAACAGTGTATTTTATCCCAAGTCCTCTCTGCTGAATTACACATGACGATGCCTTCAAGGCCTCTGCCACTGCAAATGGCACTTTGTTAAAGTGGTACCAAGTGCAGAGGTAGGACTCAAAACACAAAGTATGGTTTATAGTTTTTCAGGAAGGAAAGAATGGAAGAAGGGGCCCTACCCGCAAGTTTAGCTGGGTAGGACATCTGATTTTTACTAGAGGTTTTGTTGGCACATCCAGCTGGCATGACACCAGGGGCAGACCTAAGGCAGGCTGGAGGGACTACATATCCCATCTGGCGTGGAATTGTCTCCGGATCCTGAGGAAGAGATGGAGAACATGGCTATGGAAAAGGTGATTGGGTTTAGAGCTCTGTACAGGCTAGTCCGAATTTTTTCTCTTTCCAATTACACAGCCTATAGGCAACAATTGCAGCAATTATAATAGTTTAATTTTAAATGACAAAGTGTTTATATTTATTTTAAGTTAATTTAGAAAAATGTTTGGAGCATTTTTTTTTTTTTCTTTTTTTAAATGACAAATCTGCCAGCAGCAGACAGAGTTGACCACGTTTGATTAATTTAGCCTCTCAAATCAACACTTGACTTCTGTAGATGTAAACACTTAAAGCATATCACAATGTTAGTTTAAAACGTTTATTATCACGACCAGAGTAAAAGGGCATTTTGGACAAGCTGAGGCAGGCAGCTGCTGCTCGCAACAGCGTGCGGGGGAAAAAAAAGTCTATATAATCTAAACAAATCCACCCTACAGCCAGAAGCACAGTCTCTTACAGAGCATTGTGGAAAGAAAGCATGACATCCACAGTGGAGGGTCAAGTCCAGTCTCCTTTCTTCTATAACTCTTCCAGCTGCGCTGAAGACTCACTCGCTGCTGCTGATGGCTGGGACACAAACACTGTGTGACTGCCATCCATTCTTAAAAGTTGTGGTCTTGTGTTGTTTCCACCAGCATTTTTATTGAGAATTTGTTTTACACATCCAATGAACATAAAAAGAAGAAGCCTAATACAGGCCCGATGTCCGCCTGCGTTTAAGCTCTGACGTGAAAAATTGGTCCAATGCCCGGCCAAGGGTTATAAATAAGTAGTATTTCAGCCCATCTGGGCTTGGGCTGAAATACAGGTCTGTAGTCTGGTCTACGTTACTTAACCTGGCGCCACTTTAACCCAATCCTGGATAGACCTCCATTTGTGTTGCTCTCAGTGAAAATGAAAACTTGAGAGTAACATGCTCTGTTTCTTTGGTAGAAAGCATCTCCAATGAAAACACACTGCAAGGTCTGTGAACTGTTTTCTCTCTTTTTCTGTTCTGTTTTCTCTATCATAAGCCAGTCAACCGTAACTCCTTTCTGTAAACGTGATCTGTTTGCTTTTCCTGAGTTGTGACCTCTGTTACTGTCATCCCAAGGCCAAAAGAAGTTAAGCAGTCGTCTTTTTGCCTACTCTATCGACACAGGCTCACACTTCCTCTGTGAACTCTGCATAGTGTCCATTTTCTGGAGGCATTCACAGCTAAGGAGCATTCACACATTCAACAGATTGAGTGTTAAAATCCATATGTCTGACTTTGTGACTGTCACAGCCAGATCACAACAGGGCCACCAATGTCTTGAAAAGGACAAGCATCCTACTAGCAAGGTAAACATTCCCACAGGATTTCTTTTCAAAAGGACATACTTTATCATCCTACATTCCACTCTGTAGTCAATAAAACCATGCTTGACACAATCAGGCCAAAGAAGATGGCGTAAAACCTTTGTCCAGGGTACACCTGAGACTCCCTGAGCTTTATCATCCATAACTTTTTTACTGCTGTAAAAATGGAAAATAAAAAGATGGAGGTCACTGAGGTGTTGACTGATCTGTAACACAACAGCTGCAGTAAAGCAAAATGGTCTTTTTTTTTTTTTTTTTTAAATAGAAGATGCAAGCCAGAAATAGGTTCATTGTCTCAGCATCACAGAGCTGTGTCATAAAACTATATCTCTGAACAGATACCATTCTCAAGCATAAAATGTGACCACACTTGTTGAAAGCGTGATCTGTCAGGTAGTTTTTATGATGCCTTGCTTTTAACTAGTGTAAATCAGCTTTAATGCTAATTGTGGCCTCTTTCTGCAGTATTTTCAACAGTAGTCATGGTACTTTGCTGCGATAAATCAAAAGCCCCCATTTTCCTACTAATTCCCTGGTCTTTTACAGGAAAGCTAGGCAAAGCTCAGATTTTTGTGATTGCTTATGAATGGAGCTTTGACCCGCTCAAATATTTGGCAGAAATTATTTTGGAATGCTACTCAGTGAGCGATACTCTGGCAAGGAACCACATTTTCCTCATACTTCATCCTTTTGTCCACAAAGCAGCTGTGTTGTAATGCATTGCAGATTTTCCCACCCTCCGCAGAGAATGTGACTCAGACCAGACTCTGGTTTTCTTCCTGACTGTACCATAGCTGGGGCAGACACCTGTATGTAAGCAAAGTTAACAGTACAGACCTCAGGCTGTTGAGGCCTGACTCAGAATGACAGCATCTGTCTGCCTCAGCATTTGGCTCCCTACAGAAGTCAGACATTGAGCATGTCAAGACGCACCCAGCCACTTTATATGTCCCCTGGCTGTCTTTAACACACTGACCTACTGCTCTGCTCTACCACCTATTTCAGAGGGTTAGCTTAGTTCTTGACAGAAGATATGTATGAAGGTAAATATGGTGCAAATGTGAGAGAGCGTGTATGCGATGTGAGCACTTGTAGAATATGATTTGAGAGCACATAGATGCGATGTGAGCACTTGTAGAATATGATTTGAGAGCTTGTAAAAAAAATCTGTACTCGTGGATGTGATGTGGGCACTTGTGGAATATGATTTAAGAGCTTGTAAAACTAAAATTTAACTCGTAGATGCGATGTGAGCGCTTGTAGAATATGATGTGAGAGCTTGTAGAAAGAAATCTGTACTCATATTTTTTTTTTTCACTTCAGTCATTTTTCCAGTACAACCAGAACTCAGTGATTACAACCTCTCGAATCTGTCGCTGCAGCGTGCTCTCTCGCATCACACACTTTACATTTGGTGCAAAACTAATTTGTACTTGTGGACTTAGTCTGTGGAGCTCTGAGTCAACAGGACGGCCGGGGACAGCAGGGTTTCTGTCACTAGATGAGGGACAACTCTGTCCGGCTTATTTATGTAGCATGAAAGCTAGTGTTAGCTAACTAGCAGCCAGCCCGTGTCTAAATAATGTAAATACCTTTTAATTATCTCAACACTTTTTAACAGTCCAACTGAAACACTGCCGGTGAGCTCCAGGTCCTGCAGCCGCGGACGGGCCGCTGCAGTGGGGCTCGGCCAGCGTGGAAACATCGCTAGAAAGCTCCGCTGCCGACCTCGACCTGATCTGATCACCATCGGGACAGGGAGAGCTCCAGACCCGGTAGCAGCGGCTCAACACCCCTGGAGCTCACCGCCAGTGTTGGTGGAATATCAAGCTAGCTTAGCGAACTAACCTCGCTTATAAATAAATACATTTTAGTTATCCTAACACTTTTAACAGTCCAACTGAAACACTGGCGGTGATCCAGGTTCTGCAGCCGCAGACGGGCTGCCATCAGTGGTATATAATGCCTGCCTATTAAATTAAATTGTATTTATTTATTGCGGGCTGGTTGGTTAGTTTGCTAACGCTAGCTTTCTATTCCACCAAAACTGGCGGTGAGCTCCAAGGGGGTTGTGCCGCTGCTACCGGGTCTGGAGCTCTCCGTGTCCCAATGGCGATCAGGTCGAGGTCGGCAGCGGAGCTTTCTAGCGATGTTTCCACGCTGGCCGAGCCCCACTTCAGCGGTCTGTCCGCGGCTGCGGGACCTGGAGCTCACCGCCAGTGTTCCAGTTGGACTGTTAAAAAGTGTTGAGATAATTAAAATTTATTTACATTATTTAGATACAGGCTGGCTGCTAGTTAGCTAACACTAGCTTTCATGCTACATAATAAGCCGGACAGAGTTGTCCTCATCTGGCGATAGAAACCCTGCTGTCCCCGGCCGTCCTGTTGACTCAGAGCTCCACAGACTAAGTCCACAGGTACAAATTAGTTTTACACCAAATGTATTGCAATAAGTGTTGCAAAAGTTGAGAGCGCAGAATCGCCGCTGTGTGATGCAAGAGAGCACTCTGCAGCGACAGATTCGAGAGGTTGTAATCACTGAGTTGTGGTTGTACTGGAAAAGTGACTGAAGTGGGGAAAAAAAAAAATACAAGCACAGATTTTTTTTTTACAAGCTCTCAAATCATATTCTACTAGCGCTCACATTGCATCTACGAGTTCAATTTTAGTAGTACAAGCTCTCAAATCATATTCTACAAGTGCTCACATCGCATCTATGCGCTCTCAAATCATATTCTACAAGTGCTCACATCGCATCTACGCTCTCTCACATTTGCACCATATTTACCTTCATAGATATGTCTTGAAATGCATGCACAGTGAGGAAATTTCAACATCTTGGATGATTTACTTTTGTCTAACACGTCTCAATCATATCCCATCAGCAGCTAATAAGTTGCAGGCAGATCTTTAAGTGGATTTACAAGAAATTAATTAGAAACCTGTTTCCTCATTACCCCCTTCTCTGTATTTTGCTATTCTGTCTTGTCACACGTTGCCTAGGCACTCTCGATTTGTCTTTCCTGAAACATCAGGTGCTGAAGCAACCTTGACATATTAGGACATTAAAACTGATATAGGACCTGTCGCCGCCCCCAAAGTGCTTCCACATTCTCTGTTTCCTCAAGCGCATCAGGGAAAATACAATTTCACCTGTAGTGTCTGTCTCTGTCACATCCACTCTTGCAGACATTTCCATGTCCACCTTTTCTCCCCTTTCGTGTTTCTCAGTTTTCCACTCTTCTTTTATATCTCTGAATTCTAGTGGTTCATGTCCTTCCACTGTTATTATTTCAACTGCATGGTCTGGTGTGTCTGTTGAAACTTTTTGTGTTAGAATCAAATGTTTTTCCATCCATTTCTCTATAATGATTGGTAAGATCTCTTAACTAACTGAAGGGTGCATTAATAACAGTAATGGCAGCCTGTTCTCATGACTCATATGTTCAAAAAGCTACAAAAAGTTAAGCCCTAAGCATTCCACGTTGTTGTTGTTGTTTTTACTGCTTTATACGAACGCAGCTGGCAGCATATATTCAAGCCATGGAGCGGAGTTCATGAGAATGCTTTGGTACTGGTAAGGATTTGTCTGTTTGTTGAATGGCCGCTACAGATTCCTTTTGTAGTTACTTTTTCGTCCAGTCCTTCTCCCATTTCCTCTTCCCTGCTCCCCACCATCTCCCCTATCATCTACTTCCCACTCAGTTTCAAAGTAATTATTCCTCATTAATCTACAATAGCTCCCAACCAGTTTATTCATCCAAAGGTCCGGATGGCAGACACTACAAAATGAGCTCTCCTATTAACTCATCATTATTCTCACCCTATCAGGCTGTGGGGCTGCTGACTTTCCACAGTAACCCCCTACTCAACCCACAAAGTAGCCTTATTAGTGCTAGAACGTCTTTTTTGACTTCGACCCCCTGCTTTGCAACATTTTTCTGTTGCCTTCTTTATGTTTTAAATAATACATCAGCCACATCTACTTAAATCATGAAAGTCTCCCAATTATGGTGAGATATCGTACATTTCATAATCACATTTTGCATGAAATTCAGTCACCTCAAATCAAAAAAGGAAGGAACAATAATCTCCCAAACATTGAGGACAGAGTACTCCATCCACAGCAAACTAGACATATGACTGTTAACTGGCATCAATTGTATTTTACTTGACTAACTTACACTGTCACTTTGAAATACCAATGTGTCATTTCCGTCATCAAATCACCAAAATTGCCCTATTTGGTCTTTAACAGATGGATATAAATAAGCAGTTTCCATGGTAGCAGATTCTTGGTAGGGATAATGAGGACAGAAAGATAGGAAATGAAGTGTGACTAGTCAGCGTCCAGATGTTGGATGTGTTTCTGGGCATAAGGCTTACCCTGAACCTTGCCACAATTGTGCTAATGAAGGACTATGATTGTGTAATAGGGAGAAGGTATTTTATCATTTAACATAACAGTATGGTATGGCAAAGAGCCAAAACAAGCTCTCAAAGATTAACATTGCAGGGAAGGTGATTGGCAAGTCAAAGAAACAATTTTGCAATATACAGTATTTGTCACTGCTTTATATAGAAAGGCTAAACATATAACTGCAGATACCTAACATACTCAGCCATATGCAAACATTGAGCACAGAATGACGGCATCAGGGACCACTATAATTTCATTTATAGAAAGGTAGATAATCCATAACAAAAGTAAGTAATGCTATGAAAAATGGTCATGGTCCTTCAAATGTGTTATACAAAGAGAATATAAAAGATATGAATCCTCACCCAAAAATACAAAATCTTTATCATCCTTTGAACTCCTTAGGACTGAATCTGACTGCTCAGCGTGGTTTTTGCACGCACACCCTGATGATCCAGCCTCCCAGTGGACTAGCAGGCCTACACTCCATCTACAATTGGGTTTTTAAGATAAGCACTGAGCTCTGGCTGCTAACACGTCCATCAGCACTAGATCCGTCCACGTCCTCCAAGTGATCCCAGGTTAAACACTGCACACAGGCCAGTGAGGAAGATGAAAACACTTGCCAGCTCACCGCAGAGAAATAGCTCACCCCCACTATGCCACTCCATTTTCTCCAGCTGTGTCAGAGCACTCTGGGGGAGCTGATTGCTGAATGGCTTGGTGGGGCTTCAGGTGTTTATGTGTCTCATTGTGTGTGTGCCTGTGGTTGATGTCCCACTGCGCGAAGGAGTAAATCCTCTTGTCCTTAACCAGGCGGATGTGCAGGTTCATCTTTCTCTTTCATCAAGACCTCTTTTTCCAGACTCCCTCCTGTTGAACCCTCAACCCTCGGCTAAATACTGCAGCATCTCCTTTCCTGTGCACTTTGGATTGCTTTCCGAAATATCCCCAGAAAGCTGTGAAAAGCTGCACACTAGAAGTGCAAATATTTTAAAAGATTTTACATTTACAGTCTTTAACCTATTTTTTAATCCTTGGACACTAGTATTTAATCACGATTAATCGCATTAATGTCATAGTTAACTTGCAATTAATGGCACATTTTTATCTATTCTAAATGTCCCATGATTTCTTTTTGTCCCATTATTTTTTCTCATTTCAATGGTCTTATCAACATGGATCGGCTTGCTTTGTGCCAATGTTTTTTTACTGAAGACAAGACTGGCATATAGCCTACTGTAGTGTTCAATTTCAATTTTTTATTTCTATTTTATTTATAGTATCAATTCATAATAAGTGTTCATTCATAAGTGTTGTCTCGAGACACTTTACAGATAGAGTAGGTCTAGACCACACTCCATAATTTACAAGGACCCAACAGTTCTTGTAGTCCCCTCCAGAGCAAGCAACCGTGCGACAGTGGCGAAGAAAAACTTCCTTTTAGGCAGAAACCTTGGACAGACCCAGGCTCTTGGTAGGCGGTGTCTGACGAACGGTTGGGGTTAGAATGAAAGATTTCACACTATCATTCTCAATCGAAGCAAATAATCTCTCACACAATGTAACACTGTCCATCAATAAAAGGGTGAAAAAAAATCTTTGGGGGAATTGGCATCAGCTTTGTGCTTGTCCATCAAGTGGTATGTCAGACTGGACGTGCTGCAATGATAGCTCAGTTCACAACAACCAAACCCACAGATCACTTTGGTCTTATAAAGGAACCATTTAGCAACTTTTAAAATGTAAACAAACTTTCCATTCAGAATCTTATTTCATTTATTTTGTAAATAAATTTTATTTCATGCTCGCAAGCCCAAACAAGTGTGTGCAGCGTGCCTGTTGTTTTGTTTCCAGTCTAGCTAAATTCAATGTAGTGTTGTAGTTTTTCTAACGTTACTTGTTGTTGCAACAGTATGTGAAAAAACTACAATGTTTGCTAGGCCAAGAATGTTAATCTTACGATAAAAAATCTACGCTGTTAAAGGGTTTGCGTTAACGCTGTTGACAGCACTGTTAGATACATTATTTTTTTTTGCTGCCTTAATCTACCTTGCCTGTATTATGTTGTTGAGGGAGACTGTTGGATTAATCCTTCTTCTGTATATTCCTGACAGGAATTTAAGACATTCATTTTAAATAAGCGGTCACCTCTCCTCAGCCTTGCTGAGCTAAAACCTGTGCCATTTTTAAAAACCTGTCACAAACAATCACCTTCACTCTGCTTGGTGGGTGGGACTGAGCCATTCTGGAGAAACAATCCAGCAGCTTGCTATGAATCTCAAACACACACAGCAGTCCGTATCTGCTCTTAAAGCTGCCAGATTTGGGGATTGGCCAGTACTTCATTGCTAGCCTGAGGCTGTTTTTCCATCGTGGTGGCAATGACAGGTCGTCCAGCCATTTTGATTTGTCACAGAGCTCAGACTGCTGACCACAAAGTAGTAATATGGTGAACAGAGAGCAGATATAATGCCTTCTGGGCAGTTTGAAAGACATTTCCCCGACATTTGGCCAATATAATCTCATGCCCACACAGGTTTTTCATGGATCTGCTGTTTTAATATCCAGGATAACACGAGTTTGGTGAAATGGAATCAAGAAAAGTAATTAAATGTAATGATTAACCATGTATGCGCAGAAGGCATTTTTATAGGTCCTTTTCTTTAAATCATTACCATTCTGCCTAATGCTATTGATATTGTGTGACTCATGAGACCATAGCACAAGGAACGTTACCACAAAATGGCCCTAAAGGTTTCCTGACTAACATGTTCATGTTTTGTCTGCCTGCTTTTAGATCTTCTGACTATGGCACCACCTACACCAAACTCAACCTGATGCCAGGGACAACAATTGTGGTGACCAGCTTTTATATCTGCCCAACCAACAAAAAAAAGGTAGGATGATGCAAATATATGTTGTTAAATTATTGTTATCCATCAGCTTGCTGAAATGCATGGCTGATTTGCTCGTCTAGAACTGACAATTTAAGATGAAACAGAAAAACTGTGCTCTTGTGTTTTGTTGTGAGCTAGAGGCTTGAATAAATATTTACACTGGCAGGCTGTGTAGGAATTACAAGACATCTAGTTATGTGATTTGAGAAAATGATCCACTGAAACTAAAGACAAAACACTATTTAAAATGTAGATCGTCCAGCATGGAAGCAAAAAATCTCTTAGGATTGCATTATCAGAATTAATATAACCCTATTAACCGTGTTAAAGGTGAATTTAGTTTAGTATTTATTTATTACAAACACGTAGCAAAGAAAACAAGAAAACAGAAGAAAACACTAAAAAAGGATAACAATAAAATTAACAGTACACTTGTAACTGACCCTGTAGTTGGAGAGATGCCACTTCACCTCCTGGGCACTGCCAGGTGCCCTTGAGCAAGGCACCGTACCCCCCCCCAACCGCTCATGGCGCTGGTCCAGCTGGCAGCCCACTCACTCTGACATCTCTCCATTATAATTATTATAATTATTATTATTATTATTATAACAACTCTCAACGTACAATTTCTCATTAACAAGATAAATTTGTCAAAGAGGAATAGAAGAAGTTTTCACTTAACTGGTTATACCGCTTATTAAATTACACTTTTGAAATTGATCAATCGAAGGTACAGTAGATAACTCTTATAATCAAACTGTCGTTATATTCTGAGAGATAATCGGCAAAAACATTATGTATTTTTTAAAGCACATTCCTCATCCTCCTCCTGGTGCTTCTAATGGCATAAAAACAACTGGTAACGCTTCATAATAACTCGCTATATAAATGGTAAATTCATAGTTATTTTACTTTTAACAATGAAATAATGCTTTATAATGCTTACATATTATTAGTAAATATTTAATTGTAAGTTCACCTATGATGAGGATGACTTTAGAAAGCTCCTCCGGAGACCCCTAAGACATTACATATTACATTACATATTACATTAGACATTATAACTGTTTGTGTACAGGCTGTTTAGTTCTGCAAATGAGATGTAAACTAAACCCCATGTTGGTAGAGTACCCCTTTAAGATAAGGGGAAGAGTGTGTTTATGGTTAAAAACAAAAGTGGATATATAAATATATTATATATATATTAAGTGCTGGATTATGCCAGAATGCAAACTCCTTTTCTGCTGCACTAAAGTCTCATGTGCTTCACACCCATCTACCCCTTTACCTCCACACCCTTTCTTTCAGCTTTGCTACATATATAACTATTTTCTGCATGCTATAATCACATATAGATTCTACATCTTGAGGCATTAAAGCGTCCATATTGTGCTCATTTTCAGGTTCATAATTGTATTTTGAGGTTGTACCAGAATAGGTTTACATGGTTTAATTTTCAAAAAATACCATATTTTTGTTGTATTTTTGTTGCTGCAGATCCTCTTTTCACCCTCTTCACTTCTATATTATTTATTGGAAGTCTCACATGCTCAGTAGCTAGGTAAGATCCCATCAGCTAGATAACTCTTTCTCCAGCTTTGGTCAGTCCAAGGCAGGATTAGCTGGGAGTCTTCTTCTAGACGAGGGCCACTTGAGGAATACCTGCAGAACAGGGACATGGAAGTAGTTATTTTCTTAGATTATGGTGAACTAGTGTGTGTTGTAGTAGTGTTTTGCCATTGAGAAGAAGCTAGCATGCTAGCGCTAGCATGTGCTATGGTTAGCCACCTCGTCTCGGCTAGTGACGTAGAAAGCCGTGCAGATGTTGAACAGCTCACCCGGAGACTGAAGGCAAGGGACATTCAGAAACCTGTATCACACTCAAAACGGATAGTTTTTCCAAGTTGGTATGGAATCACAAGAGACACAAAATATCACTCCAACATCCCAGAAAAGTTACTTCTTTTTTTTTTTTTAATAATATTGGCACTTAATTGGCAACTAATGCTAATACTAATATAACTTAATGCAAATGCTTAGCGCATGTATTGCTGCTACATGTTGCTTGAACTGCATTTTTCCCAATCTTTTGGTATTTTTGCACTCTTTTGGTATTCCACATACCGAAACACCCTTTGGCCACAAGCACCACTCCCATGTTCCACAGGCAGCATCTGAACACCAGTTACTCAGTAAGTGACTTAAACTGAGATACGAGTGGACTGCCAACTGTGGTGGCCCGTCTTGTTGGCAGATTTTATCCCTGGGGTCCAGGATTCTTCCAATCAATGAAAAGATAATCACTTTTCTCACATTCTGCTCCAGTCACCACTCACCAGGTCTGCGTGGGATCTGCCATCTTCCATAAATGCATACATGCACGCACGCACACACACAGAATAGTAGAGGGCCAGGCAGCATGAGAGCATTTAATTGCATGGGAATCAAGTCATCTTAATTTTCCTTAGGGTCAGAAAGAGAGAAAGGGGGGAGGAGGGTGACTGTGTGTGTGTGTGTGTGTGTGTGTGCGTGTGTGTGTGTGTGTGACAGTGGGATGTCTGGTAAAAGGAGCTGATGATCAACCTCTTGCTTAAACACACCTGCAGGCATTGCAGGAGGGAGTGATGGAAGCTCAGGGTTGGTGCTTCATGCTGGAATCGGTGTGTGCAAATGTCTGTGCGGTATTGCTGTTGTTGCGAGAGGAGGTGTGTGTTCTCGTGTCAATAACCAGTGGATGTATGTGAATGTGTACAGGTTTATGTGGACTTTATGTGCCAAGTTGATAATCAAATGCTTTGACCCTTCTCACAAAATATCAGCAGGTTGCTTTGTGTTAACTTCCTACTTTTCATGTTCATTAGTTGCCCCTACATACATATAAACACACAGATACGTGAGCACAGTTTGATCAATACTGCTAATCACATAAGAAAACAGCAAACTGGAGGGTCTTTAAGCTTTTTGAGGGGATTACACACATTGTGAAGGGATCACACAGAAAAGGTGTGTGGGTAATCAATAGGACTTGAGGGTCAATTACAGAGATGTGAGTCGTCAGATGGAGACAATGTCACACTGTCTTTCTCTCTCCATGGCTTCATTGACAGCTCCATTTAAGATCTGCTGTACACCCTTTGCAAAAGGGCTCCCAAGGACCCTTGACACATTTCTACTCCAGTGGAGTCGTAAATAAACTTTAAGACAGAAGGGTCAGTGTGTTCTCCCGCAGCAATTTTCTTTTAACACCTATGTCTAGAGGGCTGTCAGCTTTGCAAGTGATTGTACAAGTCTATTTCCTTGTTGTTTGTATGTATGTAGCAGCAGCAAGCTAACATATCTACATTATTCCTATTACATTTGTGTGGCTCTGGAAAGCAGAGAGAGACTCAGGGATGTGTTTAGGCTCTTTAATCAAGCTAGATTATACATACTTTATAGTCAGTTTTTTACGTGAATGTTTAACAAGCAGATGTAACGTTAGTGAAAGCTGATAGAAGTCACCTTAGCTTATTTTGTCCTGAGATGATAAATTACAGTAATGTCCCAATTGGTTAAAGATCTGCAACTTTGCAGAGCTGGATTAATACTGTCAGCAGGCCAGCTGCAGGTGAAGCATTTGATGTCAAGCAACCACCCTATATTATTCATTTGATGTGAATAATGCCTGTTTTATCAAAAGCATGTTCTTTAAGTTGGAGTAGGCTAATAACTCATTAAAAACAAATATTTTAATTAAGAATAAATTTATGGTATATTGTATATGTGCTGTGCATAGAATTGTGAATTAGTTATTTTATCTATGGGGCTAACCCCAATAGCTCCATTTCAGAGTGTATTTGAGAAACTGGGAATTTTCTGCTCCATAACCAGTGCTGGGCAAGTTACTTCCAAAATTAATATATTATAGATTACTAGTTACTGTCACTTGGGAGTAGTTAGTTATATTACAATATTAATGTCTCTGAATTGTAATGCTGTACACTACTTTTGCATTACTTTTGAGTTACTTTCACCAAAATAAGAAGGGCTGAAAGGCTGACAGCAAGTATGACTTTGCAGGTAGCTTTTAAATGTAATCATCTTTATTCACTTTAATACATCATAGTTTATTTTTATAATATTTTGTATAATGTGAATATGCAAAGTAACTAAAGCTATAAAAACTGAAGTAAAATGTGCAATAGGCCTACTTGACTTTGAATTGTGGTGGAGTATGATAAAGTAGGAGAAAATTAAAACGCTCAAAAGTACCTTACAATTAGGTATGTTTACTTTCCACCGCTGTGTGTAGCAATTCTCGACGTCTGTCAGCTGCTCGGACACATGGCAGTACTGTTACTTGGACACAGATGTTGTCCATACCGTTACCTGTTGGGACAAAGATGTTGTCCATACCGTTGCCTGTTGGGACAAAGATGTTGTCCATACCGTTACCTGTTGGGACACGGATGTTGTCCGTACCACTACCTGTTGGGTCACAGATGTTGTCCGTACCGTTACTTGTTGGGACACAGATGTTTTCCGCACAGTTACCTGTTGGGCCACTGATGTTGTCGGTACTGCAATCTGTTGGGACACAGATGTTGTCCCGCGTTACCTGTTGGGAAACAGATGTTGAGGGTGTATTCTTAAAAAACAAACACCACTAAATGTCGGGTTAAAATCCGTTTTAATTTGCATTACTGAGATTGCAACGGGTATAATATTACCGAAATTGAATTAGTAATGCATTATATTACTGCGTTACTGCAAAAAGGAATACATTACTGTAATTGCGTATATTGTATGTATGTATATTGTATCCTGTTATTTCATTTATTATTATCTTCTGTGCTGTGTGACTGATTTGGCTGCTGTAACACTGTAATTTCCCATTTTATTGGGATCAATATCTATCTATCTATCTATCTATCTATCTATCTATCTATCTATCTATCTATCTATCTATCTATCTATCTATCTATCTATCTATCTATCTATCTATCTTTGTAACAAGTTACTCCCAACACTGTCCATAACTAGAGTTCCAGTGGGCTGTTTAAATTTGACAGTGTTTGAAATAACGAGAAAGGTTTCTTTAATGACACCAAAGGCTCTCTAAGGGTTGAAGTTGAATGGTTATTCCTATTCAGCGTTTTAAGCTCTACATACTGAGTTCCATGCTGATCACATATGTTATGTTGTATTTGAGTACATTATAAAATGTGAGCCGCCACAGTTTAATAATTCATGGTGATTCTGGACCATTAGCACTGATGATAAACTATGTGATGCTATCACATCACAACCAGCCAGAGACAAATTAAGATTGTTTTTTGTAGCACATCACTCACACAGACACTTCTTTCCTTTTATAATAGTATTATTATGGATGACACTCATCATAGCAGAAAAAAATCAATGTTCCTGGGTTCCCCAGTCAGGATGATTATAAGAAGAAAAAAAAATTGAAATTTTACAATATTCACTGTAAGTGAGCACAGCACTGACCAGCACCAAAACATATTACTGTAGGCAGAGAAATACATTAATCACAGGCAATAGAATCTGTCTGGAGGGTGGAAAAGTTTAAACATTTCTTTAACATAGAGTGAAGAGTCAGAAGTAGCGATAAGGATGTAACAAACTGACTTGGGGCATCTGCCTTTGCCTTAACTTACTCTTCTAGTGTTTTTTTATCAACTTTTGACATTTTGGGACAATAACTAAGACCAGCAAGGAGGGGGGATTAGAATGGAATTTAGGAAGATTGCTTCATAGACACTTCTCAAATACACTCCAAAAGCGAGAGTCACATAGGTTGAGGTTTTAATAGCTTCATTAATTCCATCTCAGAGCAAAGAGAGGAACCATTCTGTAGATAGGTGGCCAAAGACAAGACTTGTCAAAGACTCCTTACACTTTATATGCAATCATTGCATTTCAAAAGTGTGAGTGCTGGTTTCTTTGGGGGTTTTCAAACTTAACTATTGTGTTACTATATTCTAGAGTCTTTTCGTTTGTTGAAAAATTTGTTTCTTGATGTGTCTCTGTGCATTATGGTTTAAACACTGTAGATCTATGCATTTAGTTTGAGTTTCACCTCTGTAAGAAGTCCATTTCTACAGCAAGAACCATTCCAATACAGCCTTTATTAAAACAATAAACTACAATTTCTAGGAGAAATCTAACCAAATCAATTCATAAATGCTACAAAGCTTCAACTCTGGACTGTGGCAAGAGCAAAGTGACAGTAGCTTTAAAAATGCTTTTAGTCACATAGTGGGATGGAAAAAAGAAAACAAAGCCCAAAAAGTAAGTGATGGGTAAACACAGACATGAGTAAAAATGTTTAAAAAAGAAGAAAAACAGGAAAATGAGTAACAGACTAGATTCAGAAATAAACGCAAGATCTTCAGATGTGGTCACACTGTGGTCATATGTCATCCATATGATGATTATTTTTGTAATTTCAGATAGTCTATCCTATTCTTTTGTGTGATTGACAAGGAAATAGCTGTTAGATTTTCTCTCTACAGTGTTTTTCTGACTGTCAACGGAATGCATCCCAGGACCAAACAAAAAAACAACACACTGAGAGGAAAGACGGGGAGGGGGAGACCCAACAAAAACAACGACAGCAGGAACGGAGGTTACAGCTCACCAAGAAGACACACACATGAACACAAAATCAAACAAAAGACACTGACAGAGAGACAGACACAAGACACACAGAACCAAACACATGCACCGTCAGATGGAGAGAGGCCAGAGCACAAGTCTACAACATGGACTTCACGGACTCGGCAATGCTGAGCCCAGAGTCCAAAGTCTTTTGTGGCGCTCCATTTATACAAGCTGTAGAGAGCTCCATGTATACCACATCCAAAAAGGAAAAGGATCAGCAGCTGTAAGTCCAGCAAATACAGCACGTTTTTGAATTTTGGAGAGCTGAAGGGCTGACATATCATTCAGAATCAACACACAGGTAGTAACGGGTACAGTACCATTAATCAAGGCAGATATTTTGAATGCAATAATGTTCCAGAAATTACCAACAGGAGAACAATCCCAGATCATGTGATCTGGGCTTTTAGTGGGCAAAAAGTGATTGAAGGCTGGTAATTACCTTCATGTGATGCATTTTCACTGAAAGCTATGCTGGTTGAATCACAATATTGCCACATGAGAACAACCCATTCTCCTGTTGTTTCCTCTCACTCCGTCCTCCCTCTCACCCTGAAACCATGTCATCTGAGAAGCACTTTTTCCTTCATCCTCTGCCCAGACTGATGTGGGAACTGTGCACAGGCTGATAAAGAGAGCGTATGGGGCAACTGTAAACCGAGGACAGTCAGAGGCAAGGCTAGCCCACAGAAGCTAGTGCTAATACTTGCTGGAGGGTTATTGACTCTTGGTCCCACTATAGAGATTTGGTCCGCCCACGCAGTCATTTGGAAACATTGTTCTACATGCTTTGTTTAAAGCATCAGGAAGACAGGTGCTAGGGCATGATGCTCAGCCAGACATCCAGAAAACTGATTTTAAATAAACAAAGAATAATTCATATTATCACAAGTCACAGAGAAAGTTTCAGTTTTACTACTACTGTAAGTTTGAAAACCCCAACAAAACCAGAACTCACACTTTTGAAATGCAATGATTGCATTTAATGTGTAAGGAGTTTTGACAAGTCTTGTCTTTGGCCGCCTATCTACAGAATGGTTCCTTTCTTTGCTCTGAGATGGAATTAACGCAGTTCCGTGTGTATTTGTAGCTCATCCATTTTGTCTGTGATCGATCTGGTGTTGATAAGTAGGAGGCTTGGCAGTGTCGATCTGTGTGGTAGATTCCTTAGCCAGGTAGGCAGCTTTCGTCCGACAACAATCCCACCACCACACCACCGGGTGCTCGGGAATTGTTGTCGGCTGCAGGAGGCGAGGAAGGCAGGGACAAAGGCTGCCTGCCCAGCTAAGGGAACTAGCATACTGTTCCACACTGTCAAGCCTCCTACTCACCAACACCAGATCAATCACACACAAAATGAAGTGCGGAAGCTTGGAGCTGCAGCTACTCAGTGTTGCCTGCACTGAATCAGGTTTTCAGTTTTTTCTATCAAACATACTTGCATATTTATAGTGATCAAGATTAACATAAAAATTGGCAGGTTCTCCTTTAACTAAAAGCAAGGTATTCTCATCAACAGGTTTGTATGATATTGTACGAAAGGTTATGCACACTAATACGTATGCTATCCTAAAAATTTGATGACTGCCATTTAGTCAATTGTCAACCGGTCACATAACAGTTCAGTTTAGGCACCAAAAGGACAAGTTAAATTAGTTAAAAAGGTTACCTTAAGTAACCGCCTGAAAGGAATTTCTACTCCTGCAACATCGAGTGTCCTTACGATGGTACAGAAAGAAGTTAGTGGTTAGTTTGCCTGAATATACAATAAAGGATATTTACAACAGGCGCTGCAGGTCCCTGAAAAGCATGGTAAATCATAATGCCACAGTCTATTCAGAATGTAGCATACCACTATCTGCTGTGATCATCTTTGCCCTGACATTGATTGCAGCTATTGGCTCATATTGTCTGTCCAGCTGGGCTGTTGTGTCCTCTTGTGCCACGGTGGAGGCCTACGGGCGGCAGCACTGCTGCTCTCAGCCCTTCACATGATGGGCCTAAATGGATTGACCTGACCAGGATCCACCAATTTGGATCAATAGGCAGCAAGCCTCTGACTCACCCTGCCATCGGCTGGCTCACGCTGGAAGGAGAACAGGCTCTAAACGATACATCATGCAGCTTTTGCAGGGATGTAAATGCTGCCTAATGCTTATCTCTGAATTTTAGAACTGTATGTGTTTGCTGCAGTCCAAAGTCTAATGGGACTTAGTTAATATTTCAATGCAACTGAAGTAGACCGAAAAATATCAGAACAGAGAAGACATCGCTGGAGAACAGAAAGAAAGCCAAAACAGGAGGAGGAGAGTGTAAAATGTTCAGCTTAGTTTGTCACACAAATCATCATAAAATGTATGCATTTGTCATCAAAGATAATTTGTATCAACATTTGTATGACATACCGAGGCAGCCACTGCCATAGAAAAGACACATCAGCTTTGACATGGTAATTAAACTGAACTACAGTAATTGTTTAAATGTGGGGTGTCTAAAAATAAATATGATGATTTGCTAATCCCTTTAAAATCTCCATTCTTGTTTAAAGGGAGCCAAGTTTAGCTCCACAAGATTCCATTTTTGACGCATAACAGTAGCTCTACGTTCAGAGAACTGTCACACAAAAATACATCAGCTGGCCCATCTATGGTTCAACTAACAGCAGTAGCTCGGTGAGATGAAGTGATGTACACACAACTATTAAAAACTGCATGGCAGGCTTTGAACAACATGGCAGCACACATGTCAAACTGTATCAAAGGGTAGCACTTTGTAGTTTTCTCCTATTCCCTCCATCATCCATCCATTACCAATGGTGAGATCCTTTCTTTTTCACTTCTTTCTACTTCTATTCATCTTTTCACCGACATCCATCAAATTTTCTTCTCATATTGTCCTTTTTCTTGTTCATCTTGTTCCTACTTGTCTCCTTTATCATCTCCTTGTCATCTTTTCCGCTGTTTGGGCCCGTTTCAGAAAGCAGGTTTAATGAAAACTCTGAGTTTGTTAACCCTGAGATGAGGGGAAGCTTTGGGTTTTCTGTTTCAGAAAGGGAGGTTCATCAAACCTGAGAGAGAGGGGTAACTCCAGCCGGTTTCAGAAAGAGAGGTAACTTAACCTCCAGAGTCAGTTACTATGGTAACTGAGTCTGTGAACCTAACCTGGTCTCGAGCAGGTTTTCTTCTCTCTCTCCTCCCTCTGACACAGCGCTCATTTCCTCAGTCATTCATTCAGTCTGTATCCGGCACATTTTATAGCAGTGTGTTATATGCATGATTAACACAACATGGCATTTCCTTTTATCGACGATCCTGTTGATGAAGAAGCTGTATCACTTCACAGTGAGTTAACCATATGCTGGGAGATGATATTGAGGCCCAAGCTATAGATGTATATTCATTTCCAGATAACTACCTATTTGAACGGTATGGTTTTTCCTCCCAGTCTATCAGTTATGTAGCCTCCATAACCTTATCTGTCCTAACGTCACCCATCGTGGACATGCTCTACATCCCAGCACGTTCTTTGTGTTGCATTACGTTTTTGTGTTGCATGTTTATAACATTGGTGATGTCGAGCATATTAGTAAAGCCACTGTATAGCAAAGCGCCGTCACAAGAATGTGGCTCGCTCTGAAACGTTTTTAAATGTTTTAAATGTTTGTTCCCTGGAAACCAACCAGTAAGAGCCAAATTAAAAGGAGTTCCACAGTATTGCAGATGAATGATGTAAACCCTTTGAAATAAAAAATTATGAATTATAATTCTGTTAATGATGGTGTTGCAGCCTCAGAATGGGATTAGTAGGTATGACTTTTTGCCCCGCAGGATTATAGGTTCAATACCATTACACCAGCAATATTATACGTATGATTAAATACAATATTGATACACTACATTGGAATTTATGCATTTACTCTAGTAGCAATTTTCTCCCACACGAATTATCTCTTTTGCAGCAGCCACTGTGTTGCTTTTTAGCAAAATATATGTTCAAAATCGCAATATGTGGCATGAGTATTTTCACCGACCAGTTTGTTAGTGGTTGTTGCCAAGGTGAATCGTTGTATCAGTGCTCCATTCATGCTTGCCTGTTGATTGAACCAACTCAAATCAGCTGTTCTGGAACCGAAAACTCAGTTTCCCATCTTAGGGTAAATCAACTCAGAGATCAGGGTTGGACTCTGGCGGTTCCTGAAACAGACCCCAGATACTTTTCCAAGGACCTTTTCAGCAAAAACTGACATTTTGATTCATTGTGGTTGAGTTTTAACAAATATAACCATTAATTACGGAGAGAACATAATCCAGACGCTGGACATTCGACTGACCATGAGCGATGAGCACACTTGCGCACATCTTTTTATCCATCTATATGCTTCAAATTATATGGTATTTTTGCAATATGCAGAATGCAGATGCAATAAGTATGATAAATAATTCCTAAGATGTTTATTTTAGCTGTGAGCATAAAAACAGTGTAGGCTGGTCTTTCTTCTTCTAGTTAATCCTAGACAAACTGCTTTGCTGCTCATGAAACCTTTTCTTTATAGTAAAGGAGTATTTTCCTCACACGGTACTGTATTTCAATCAGGAGAGAGTTGCAAAGGTTAATTGTACATAAGCATAATAAAATGGACACTCTTTGAAGCTTAGAGTTTATAGTTATATTTTATAATTTTTAAAAGGGGTAAGGAAGCCAAGACAATCCCCCCGATGAAGTCTAGACACTGGTGGTGACAGCAAAAGGAGCCAGAAGACCAGACCGAAGTAGTCGACGGAGCGTCCAGCAAGGGTGAAAAGGGTGGAAGTGGAGGTTGAGGGTTGCACGCTTGGCCTGAAATGACAGCTGACAGCAGCAGGGAGAGAAACAGATTTAAAGCAGGGTTGTGATGCTGTGATTGGCCCTGGGAACTCAGAGCCGATTCTGTTTGGTTTAACAGGAAGGTAAATGCTTCAACAACTGATTTGAGTTAGGAAGAGAGCAGTGGTTTGGTGTTAGGTCTTCCTAAAAGAATTTACGCTGAGCTACATGTGTTTACACCAACCACCAACTTGTGTTTCATAAGCTTGCTGTAAATTCAATTTGTTCATATATCAGTGAAAAAGACCAATATAGACATAAACTTGTCAGTGATTACTGTAAGAAAGAGACAGTATTGGGCAATATATATATATATATATATATATATATATATATATATATATATATATATATATATATATATATATATATATATATATATATATATATATATATATATATATATATATATATATATATATATATATATATATATATATATATATACATACATATATATATATATATATATATATATATATATATATATATATATATATATATTTTCTGGACCGACTGACCGTCATTTCTTAAAGTAATGATGGCCACTGTTACTTATCTGATTGGTTCTTGCCATAATATGAATTCTAACAGTTGTCCAATAGTTGTAGTAGTAGTTGTCTGCTGTGTATCAACTTGACTTCTGCACAACACAACTGATGGTCCCAACCCCATTAATAAGGCAAAAAATTAACCCTGACAAGGCACACCTGTGAAGTGACTACTTTGAAGAAAATAGAATATAAGACATGAAGGTGGTCGGGTGTTAATTTCATGTATATGTATGTGTATGTGTATGTGTGTACAGCGTGTGTGAGTGTGTGAATGTTATATATACTAACACTGTTAGGACAACATACTTTTGACTACTGTTTTCTGCTGTTTCTACCTCACTCTCCACACGCATGCACGCACGCACGCACTACAGCCAATTCACTCATGCAGTCTTCTCTGTACACGTTTGCCATCTTCCAGCTTCTCTTTATCAATTTATCACTTATCTTTCTCCAATTTCAGAGACAGAGAGAGAGAGATATGAAAGCCAAGATCTAAAACTGGAAAATTGATCTTTTTCTTTGGGACTCCTCTTCTTTTGACTGCAAGAGGCACTGAATATAAATTGATAAATTTGCCAGGCTGTACTTGCTATGACACTCAAGGCAAGCTAAAAGTAAGATATGGCTCCCCGGCGTAGATATAGAGAAGCAGAGAGATCTCAGAAGAAATAGTGTTAGAGCTAAATATCTGGGATTACATCTAGTTTGCCATGTCACTTACACAGGCTGTTGGGAAGCACTTATTTATCAGTTACTATTTCTTTTAAACATACAATATCAAATTGAAACACAGACTTTTAGATGACGTCATGAAATTGTTAGACCATGGGAGTTCTTATCTTGATTGTCGCAATAAATGTTCAAGTTTGGTAAGACGATTTGAAGGGGTGTGGCTCTAACTGACATAACCATGACATGATACTTGTCATGAACAATAAGGTGTCTTTATGAATTGTCATTTTGTAAGTTATGATGCTTTTGATGCAAAGTTGACATTTGAGATTTTGTGTTATGACAACTTGACATTACAGTTACCACTAAGGTTTTTCTAAAGCTAGTACAGTGCTTAAGCATATATAGCATATATATATATATATATATATATATATATATATATATATATATATATATATATATATATATACACACTCACCTAAAGGATTATTAGGAACACCTGTTTAATTTCTCATTAATGCAATTATCTAATCAACCAATCACATGGCAGTTGCTTCAATGCATTTAGGGGTGTGGTCCTGGTCCAGACCATCTCCTGGACTCCAAACTGAATGTCAGAATGGGAAAGAAAGGTGATTTAAGCAATTTTGAGCGTGGCATGGTTGTTGGTGCCAGACAGGCCGGTCTGAGTATTTCACAATCTGCTTAGTTACTATTTCTAGGGTTTACAAAGAGTATGTGGGTGTATCAGTCTGCTGCTGAAGGAGCTGCTCAGTATGCGAAAATGCCTTGTTGATGCTAGAGGTCAGAGGAGAATGGGCCGACTGATTCAAGCTGATAGAAGAGCAACTTTAGCTGATATAACCACTTGTTACAACCGAGGTATGCAGCAAAGCATTTGTGAAGCCACAACACGCACAACCTTGAGGCTGATGGGCTACAACAGCATAAGACCCCACCGGGTACGAAGACTGGAAAAATGTTGCCTGGTCTGATGAGTCTCGATTTCTGTTGAGACATTCAGATGGTAGAGTCAGAATTTGGCGTAAACAGAATGAGAACATGGATCCATCATGCCTTGTTACCACTGTGCAGGCTGGTGGTGGTGGTGTAATGGTGTGGGGGATGTTTTCTTGGCACACTTTAGGCCCCTTAGTGCCAATTGGGCATCGTTTAAATCCCATGGCCTACCTGAGCATTGTTTCTGACCATGTCCATCCCTTTATGGCCACCATGTACCCATCCTCTGAGGCTACTTCCAGCAGGATAATGCGCCATGTCATAAAGCTTGAATCATTTCAAATTGGTTTCTTGAACATAACAATGAGTTCACTGTACTAAAATGGCCCCCACAGTCACCAGATCTCAACCCAATAGAGCATCTTTGGGATGTGGTGGAACGGGAGCTTCATGCCCTGGATGTGCATCCCACAAATCTCCATCAACTGCAAGATGCTATCCTATCAATATGGGCCAACATTTCTAAAGAATGCTTTCAGCACCTTGTTGATTCAATGCCACGTAGAATTAAGGCAGTTCTGAAGGCAAAAGGGGTCAAACACGGTATTAATATGGTGTTCCTAATAATCCTATAGGCGAGTGTGTGTGTGTCTGTGTGTATGTATGTATGTATGTATGTATGTATGTGTGTATATATATATATATATATATATATATATATATATATATATATATATATATATATATATATATATGTATGTGTGTGTGTGTGTGTAAGTGACATTGAAATTAAATTGAATGTGTAATTAGAGTAATAAAGCAAAAGTAGGTAGCATAATATAAATTATATTTAACTGTGACCGTAAATATTGAAAAGTAAGTACTTGTAATGATAAAATATAAATACCGATAATAAAGATAAACAGTGTGCGGTGTAGATGGAAAAAAAGGAACAGAAACTACAACATTATCAGGTAGTGCAGGTGTTGTCGAGTCTGACAGCGGCCGGGATGAAGGACCTGCGGTACCTCTCCTTCTTACACCGTGGGTGCAGTCTGCTGCTGAAGGAGCTGCTCAGGGACCCCACAGTGTCATGTAGGGGGCGAGAGGTGTTGTCCATGATGGATGTCAGCTTGGCTAACATCCTTCTCTCCCCTACTTTCTCTATGGGGTCCAGAGGACAGTCCAGGACAGCGCTCGCTCTCCTGATCAGTCTATTGAGTCTGCTCCTGTCCCGGTCCGAGCTGCCCCCCCTCCAGCAGACCACAGCATAAAGGATGGCAGAGCCCACCACAGAGTCATAGAAAGTCCTGAGGAGAGTTCTGCACACTCCAAAGGACCTGAGTCTCCTCAGCAGATGGAGGTGACTCTGGCCATTCTTGTATAGAGCATGGGTGTTATCAGTCCAGTTCAGTTTATTGGTTAGGTGAACACCCAGGAATCTGTAGCTCTCTACTACCTTAATGTCTGATCCTTGGATGCTCACCGGTGAGAAATGGGATGTTTTCCTCTTAAAGTTGACGATCATCTCCTTTGTCTTGCTGGTGTTAAGCTGAAGCTGGTTGAGCTCACACCAGCTGACAAAGTCCTTGAAAACCGACCTGTATAACAGATTGTTCCCCTCAGAAACACATCCAACAACAGCTGTGTCATCGGAGAACTTCTGGATGTGGCAGTGGGTGGTGTTGTGCGTGAAGTCTCAGGTATAGAGGGTGAAAAGGAAGGGGGAGAGCACCGTACCCTGAGGGGCACCTGTGCTGCAGTGCACCACATCAGACACACAGTGATGGAGCCTCACATACTGTGGTCTGTTGGTGAGATATGTGAGTAGCCCATGCTTGCTATATACAGTATACTTGCCGTGAGAGTATTGTTTTACTTGAACAAATGTGAACCAACTTTTCAAACAGCTGGTGGCCTGAAGTTGGTAGTCCCATCTGCTCCCTAGATTACTGTGTGAGGTCATTTTGTTTGGTTATGTGTTGGCGGTTGTGTCTTATTCTTCTCTTTTTTCTGTCAGACATGATGGATGCTTCTATTCATGCTAAATTATTAATTTCTTCTCCTATATATTCCAATAACCTTTCTTTTACACAAACAATTTTTTATTTTTTATTTTTTTCATGCTGATGCGCTTGGAATAAGCTGCTCCCGACAACACAGCAAAACTAGATATAACTGGAACCAGAAATGTTTAAACACACATGCATACAAACATATACAACATAGACGAAAATTTCAGTTTTAGAGGAACTTTAGTTGGGTTCATTAGCTACAAACGTATGTGTATAAAAGGCCTGCGAAATATATATATTGGATTAAAAGGTTCAACTAAACTTTAACTCTCATCTGGCCAAATTGTTTTTACAGTATCAGTGATTAAATGAAAATGTTACACTGACAGTCAGCTGCCAATCTGTCAATTCCTTTTTAGACCTGCTTCACCCCTTGCATAGTGTCAAATAGATTTTGAAATAACATTTAAATGTGTGGGCCTCATGAAAGTTGAATGACTGACATTCAGACAACATCAGAAACATTCCGCACGGCTGTACATCTGTTTCCCATCTTGTTTCCTCCTATTCACCCTGATCTGCATTTACAAAATAGATCCGCTGCACACTTTGTCTCTGGAATCAAAGCCTTGAAAATTGCCAATTTTCCCCATATTGCAGACACACAGCGATACTTCATATTCCCCCCAGCTTCGTCTATTTGTTTGTCTGTGGTTTGCTTAAATGCTCTCATAGAATCAAGGAGGGTGAAGTATAAGACAAAATACATTATTGTTCGATAATAGTGTCCAATATATGGTGGATGAATCGTGTTTTTCTGTTGTTGGCTTAAAGCTATTTCCGTTGCAAACAAGAAAGTAAACTGGATAATTTTAGTTATTAATCACTGCAAGTCAGTAGTTTACAAAACACAGATAACTTAACAAGGCAAAGCTGGGGTTCAAGCATATACTATTTGACACCAACCCTGAACCATAAATCCCAGCCTGTGCCAGAGGCACCTACTGGGGACTAGGGATGAGTTTTCATAGCTGTTTCCATTTTTTTATCTGGTTTCTAGGCAATAAAATACCTGGATTTGTTTCAGACACAAACAAATCTGTATTATATCTCCTCACTTTTTTCAGTGTGCGTGCATGCATGTGTGCATTAACCAGACAGGGCAGTCTCCTCTCAAAGCCTAGAGCGGACAGCCTGAGCAACCTCATGACAGCTGTGCCCACAAGCTCTGCTACATGTGCCCCCCAAAATCCAGATCCAATGTTGGCTACATTAGAAGCATCCTGATTTCTTTCCCTTTTGATTTGAAAAAGTGTGGTAGCTGTTGTTTGAGTTTAGGTATTAGGACAAGTGCAGTAAGGGGTCACAGAAATAACGTGGATGATGTTCTAAGGGCTAGATACTTTATGAAAATAAGAGATTTCCAGCAAATTCCCAAATGTGAAATATACAAATTTTGTTCACACCCCAAAAGTTTGGATGATGTGTTAAGTTTGAGGTAATTCTTCTCTTTCTCTATTTCCTTCACTTCTCTTCTGTGCTCCTTCTGTTTCTCTCTCTTTTTTTGCTTATTTTTATCTTGCTAATTTTACTCCCCAGTTTTCTCTGTCACTTTGATTTACACTTTACATAAAAACAAAGACAGAAACAGAAGCCATACAACAACAACAACTAGAACTGATGGATTACATCAATAAAATTGAATTGTTAGGTTTTGAGTTGAGTTTGAGTGCAGGGGGGAGTAAAGGAGAATGTCTGAGGTGTTGGGGAGAGAGTTCCAGGGGGAGGGGCAGTGATGAAGAAGACCCTATCCCCCTATGTCGGACCGGGTAAGAGTGGTGAGGAGGCTAACGTGAGTGGATGTGAGGTTGCAGGTAGGAGTATGTAAGTCAGTATGTCTGACTTTGAGTTTTAATGATCAAAATGATAAACTTTGTTTTTTGCAGATTTTCACTCATTTTGAATTTGATGCCCGCAAAGCGTTCCAAAAAGCTGCGACAGAGGCATTTTACCACTGTGTTCCATCACAGGCGTTCCCGAAACAAGCATTTGGGTACTGAGGACGCTTACGTTTTGGCTACCTTGAACGTGTAACGTATGCAGAATGTATCGCGGAGCAGAATGTATCATTAAACGGGCTACACCTGCTTTGCACACGTGGCATAGGATTGTGTGAGTCACAGGCGATACACTGAGCTTTTGCTTTGGAATTGTTGTTTCTTCAGTTATTTAGAGCCGGTACAGCACTGTAAAACATTAATCTACTGTCAGCTGTTATCAGGGGATGTAGGTGAGGGAAACAAGAAATAAAAACATAAACTCTCAAAATGAAACTGCCAATAAGCTCATTCATAGTCATGAAGTTGTTCAATTCAATTCAATTCAATTTTATTTATAGTATCAATTCATAACAAGAGTTATCTCAAGACACTTTACAGATAGAGTAGGTCTAGACCAGATAGAGTAGGTTTAGACTACACTCCAGAATTTACAAGGACCCAACAGTTCTAGTAGTTCCCTCCAGAGCAAGCAACAGTGCGACAGTGGCGAGGAAAAACTTCCTTTTAGGAAGAAACCTCGGACAGACCCAGGCTCTTGGTGGGCGGTGTCTGACGACCGGTTGGGGTTAGAATGAAGAGTGGCAATAACAGCCACAGAAAAGATAACAGTTTGTAGTAGTTCATGTATATACAGTGGGGGAAATAAGTATTTGACCCCTTGCTGATTTTGCAGGTTTGCCCACTTACAAAGAATGCAACGATCTATAATTTCAATCATATGTACAGTGAAAGACAGAATCCCAAAGAAAATTCCAGAAAATCACATCATATGAATTTATAAAAATTGATAACCATCTGATGAGGAAAAACAAGTATATGACCCCCTACCAAACAGCAAGTATTCTGGCTTCTACAAGCCAGTTAGTCTTTCTTTAAGACACAGCCCCAATCCCAACCAATTATCTACATCAAATACACCTGCCGCACCTCGTTACCGGTGTCCCTGATCATGCGAACAGTGAGGAATCATCCCAAAACCACAAGGGGGGAACTGATGAATCAACTGAAGGCAGCTGGGACCACAGTTACAAAAGAAACGGTTGGTAACACACTACGCCGTCATGGATTGAAATCCTGCAGCGCACGCAAGGTCCCCCTGCTCAAGAAGAAATATGTACAGGCCCGCATGAAGTTCGCCATTCACCACCTGGACGACTCAGAAGAGGCCTGGAAGAAGGTGATGTGGTCAGATGAGACCAAAATAGAACTTTTTGGCCTCAACTCAACTCGTCGTGTTTGGAGGGCAAAGAACACCGAGTACAACCCAAAGAACACCATCCCCACCGGCAAGCATGGTGGTGGCAACATCATGCTTTGGGGGTGCTTTTCAGCCAAGGGGACGGGACAACTCCATCGTATTGAGGGGAGGATGGACGGGGCCATGTATCGTGGAATTCTGGACCAACATCTCCTTCCCTCAGTGAGAGAGCTGAAGATGGGTCGAGGATGGGTGTTTCAGCACGACAACGACCCTAAGCACACCGCCAAAGCAACAAAAGAGTGGCTGAAGAAGAAGCACATCAAGGTTCTGGAGTGGCCTAGCCAGTCTCCAGACCTGAATCCAATTGAAAATCTTTGGAAGGAACTTAAAATTCGAGGCGACAACCTCGGAACCTGAAAGATTTGGAGGCTGTCTGCAGGGAGGAGTGGGCCAACATCCCTGCCGAAATGTGCACAAACCTTGTCACCAACTATAAAAACCGTTTGACATCTGTGCTGGCCAATAATGGCTTTTCTACAAAATATTAACATGCTGTTTGTCCAGGGGTTCAAATACTTGTTTTTCCTCATCAGATGGTTATCAATTTTAATAAATTCATATGTGTTTTTCTGGAATTTTCTTTGGGATTCTGTCTTTCACTGTTAGAATGTACATATGATTAAAAATATAGATCGTTGCATTCTTTGTAAGTGGGCAAACCTGCAAAATCAGCAAGGGGTCAAATACTTATTTCCCCCACTGTAGATAGTTTAATTCAAAAGAAATAAAGACACTCCATTTCCGCACGTAAAAAATATAAAATGAATACTGTCCTACTTTTACGCTTGTAGAGCAGATCTCCACAGAGCATACGCACCACTGCTTGCTGCTCTTGTAGCCGGTTTAGCCAGTTTCATTGATTATAGTAAAAGCGTAGTTTTGGAACGTCAGCTCTGAAAACGTTACGTGTGCAATGTAGGCAGCCCGTTATTGTTGAAGCTTTGTAGGTGGAATTCTTTCCCATTCTTACTTGATGTATGACTTCAGTTGCGCTTCATAATGCGCCACACATTTTCATTGGGATATAGGTTTGGACTGCAGGCAGGCCAGTCTAGTACCTGCACTCTTTTACTATGAAGCCACACTATTGTAACATGTGCAGAATGTGGCTTGGCATTATCTTGCTAAAAAATCAGCAGGGACGTCCCTGAAAAAGATGTTGCTTGGATGGCAGCATTTGTTGCTCCAAAATCTGTGTGTACCTGTGTGTGCAAGTTACCCATGCCATGGCCACTAACACACCCCTATACCATCACAGAACCTGGCTTTTGACCTTTGCGCTGATAACAATCTGGATGGTCCTTTTCCTCTTTGGCCTGGAGGACATGATGTCCTTGATTTCCAAAAGCAATTTGAAATGTGGACTCGTCAAACCACAGCACATTCTTCAACTTAACTTAAGTCCATCTCAGATGAGCTTGGGCCCAGAAAAGCCGGCTGCATTTCTGGGAGTTGTTGATGTAGTATGGCTTTCGCTTTGCATGAAAAAGTTTTATCTTGCACTTGTAGAAGTAGCAACAAACTGTGTTAACTGACAATGGTTCTCCAAAGTGTTCCTGAGCCCACGTGGTAATATCCTTTACATAATGATGTTGGTTTTTAATGCAAGGCCCCACGGGCACTCAAAATAGGTTTTCGGCCTTTCTGCTTACATGTAGAGATTTCTCCAGATTCTCTAAATCTTTTGATGATATTATGATATTAAATTCCTTGCAGTTGTTCGTTAAGAAATGTTGATTTTTAAACTGTTGGACTATTTGCTCACACAGTTGTTCACAAAGTGGTGAATCTCACCCCATCCTTGCTTGTGAACAACTGAGCCTTTTGGGGATGCTCCTTTTATACCCAGTTGTGACCAGTTAACCTGTTCACATGAGGAATGTTACAAACAGGTGTTTTTGGAGCATTCTTTAACTTTTCTAGTCTTTGGTTGCCCCTATCCCTGAATGTATTGCAGGCATCAAATTCAAAATGAGAGGATCTTGTCTTTGTAGTGTGTTCGATTGAATATAGGTTGAAAAGGTTTTGCAAATCATTGTATTCTGTTTTTATTTAAATTTTAACCAACGTCCCATCTTCATTTGAATTGTTTTTATTATGTTAAATACTCCCACGTTTAACCACCCTCTTGTCCAACAGTTTGACATTTCTCAAACGCCCTTCACGCCTGACAGTGACACCAAACTGTCTCTAGGACTTAGGCTCCTGTTCAGTCTTTACATCATGCCCTTTAAAGTTGAAACAACGTATGGCAAAGAGAAGACATTAAGCGTGGGTGAAGGAAAGAAGAGCGAGGTGATGTGAAGTCACCTCCCCAAAGAGCTGTGGGGAATTGGTGGGGAGGAAGCATGAAGTAATGAGTAGGTGATCTGTCAGTCTGGGTGCAGAGAGAGATTGATACAGATGACAGCTTGAAGGATGGGGGAGGAGGGAACAGCAGCAACAGTGACTTTGAAACGGAGGACAAAAAGGAGACTAGAAGACTATAGTCGCATTTTGTGTGTGAGCATCACAGCGCAAAAGAAAGGCAGGCTCAAAGTTGAGCTTTATCTCATTTAGTTTGTTTTAATAGAATATCATTCAAAGAGTGGTGTCATCAAATAACCAGACCAGGCCAACTAATTTACAATTTACTAAATCTGAGCCAAACACATGAAACAATCATAGTGGGACTAAGTCTCAGTAGTTTGTCATGCTTGGAAAGCCACGTGTTACTCATGAAATTCAGGTCAATCACATTCTAAAGTAAAAGAGTGAGATACATATGCTCTCACTTGCAATATAGGAAGCTTTGTGAAAGTGAATACTTGCAGAGATGTAGAGACTGTGGTTGTGGCAAATTTAGTTTGTGGCAAAATGGATGTATAAAAGAAAATGTCTAATGGTGATTGTAAAGGGTGTGTCACGCCTTATACCATAGCTTTCCCCATTTTTAAGTTTTGAATGACTCTCCTCTCAGTTCAGCAGTTTCATGGCTTAAAAATGGTAAAAAAACAAAAATCCCAAATTCACAAGTCAAAGAGAAGGTGAATGGTAAATGGACTGCATTCGCGACCACTCATAGCACTTTACACACAGACAGGCACCATTCCCCCATACCCACACACATTCATACACTACACACATACAATACTCATGCTACCTGTTTATTCACGCACCGATGGAACTGCAAACGCAGAAGGAGCAACATGCGGTTGAATATCGTGCACAAGGACACCTCAACATAGGCTGCATGGCCCAGCGAACAAACCGCCTTGCAAAGTGGGTGATAATTACTGTCCCATAGCCTTAATATCAGAGGTGGGTAGTAACGAGTTACATTTACTCCGTTACATTTACTTGAGTAAGTTTTTGAAAAAATTATACTTCTAGGAGTAGTTTTAAATCTCTATACTTTTACTTGTACTTGAGTAGATTTGTGAATAAGAAACTGTACTCTTACTCCGCTACATTAGGCTACAATGAGATTGTTACTTTTCTTTTTACTTCTTTGGTATTCTATGCGTCATTGTTTTTACCTCAGCGTACTTCTCAATTTAATGTTTTATTTTGACAGCGAGAGTCTTCCGCTGAAGGCTCTACCACGTAACTGTGTTCCACCAATCAAACGTCGTTGTGCAGTCACGTGACCATACTTGATCTCAGCCTACAGTTGGACCAAAACAAAGATGTCAGAATCAACCGTTGCCAAGGCAACACAGACGAGGAGGAACCCCCCCGGCCTCGTAGTGAGCATGTTAGGAAAAGTACAAAACAGCAGATACGTTATGCGGCGTCTTCTGTGTTGACCAAAACAACCGGACATGTCATCATTCAAAAACTCAACATCTAATTTGAGGAAACATGAAACGGTAATTATAATGTTTTTGCTGTGGATAGGTAAATGTTTGTCTTTTAGGTTACATACAATATGTTTTGCACATACAGTATCCATCCAAATTTGATGTGATAAGTCTCTCACTTCCCATCAACCATGAAAAAAAAAGAATGTTTGGTCACTTTTTTTCAACATTATTATAGCTTTTTCCACACATTTTTGTCACTTTTTCAATGTTGTGGGTGCTTTTCTTTAATGTTTTTTCAAAAGTTTTTCAAAAATATTTTGTGAGGAAAAGAAATTAACTGAAAACGTGTCAATATATATATATATATATATATATATATGTGTGTGTATATATATATATATATATATATATATATATATGTATATATATATATATATATGTGTGTATGTATATGTGTGTATGTGTGTGTATATATATATATATATATATATATATGTGTGTATATACATGTATGTGTATATATATATGTATGTATGTGTATATGTATATATATATGTATATATATATATATATATATATATATATATATATATGTATATGTGTGTGTGTGTGTATGTATGTATATATGTGTATGTATATATATGTATATGTGTATATATATAAATATATATATATATATATATACACACACTACCGTTCAAAAGTTTGGGGTCACCCAAACAATTTTGTGTTTTCCTGAAAAGTCACACTTATTCACCACCATACATTGTGAAATGAATAGAAAATAGAGTCAAGACATTGACAAGGTTAGAAATAATGATTTGTATTTGAAATAAGATTTTTTTTACATCAAACTTTGCTTTTGTCAAAGAATCCTCCATTTGCAGCAATTACAGCATTGCAGACCTTTGGCATTCTAGCTGTTAATTTGTTGAGGTAATCTGGA